>JAUJEF010000530.1:0-47979 GCA_030444885.1 Citrus sp. QX-2021 | reverse complement strand
CGCGCCGACCTTCGGGGGGTTATTTTTGGGCGCGGCTGTGCCCGCAGCCTATTTTATGCACGCGGCGGCCGCTCGCAAAATCTCGCCCCATTCCGAGTCCGGCGGACGAAGTTGGCCAGCCCCTCCCCCCAAGGCTATAGCCCACCCGTTTTTTGGCCATTTTTCCGCTGGACGAACTTGGCACCCCGGCCTTTGGGCGCGGCTGTGCTGACAGCCTATTTTTGGTACGCAGAGTCCGCTCGCAATCTCTCGCCCCATTCCGAGTCCGGCGGACGAAGTTGGCCAGCCCGTCCCCCCAAGGCTATAGCCCACCCGTTTTTTGGCCATTTTTCCGCTGGACGAACTTGGCGCCCCGGCCTTCGGGCAGTTATTTTTGTGCGCGGCTGCGCCCGCGGCATGTTTTTGGCATGCGGAGGCCGATCGCAAAGTCTCGCCCCGTTCCGAGTCCGGCGGACGAAGTTGGCCAGCCCCTCCCCCCAAGGCTATAGCCCACCCGTTTTTTGGCCATTTTTCCGCTGGACGAACTTGGCACCCCGGCCTTTGGGCGCGGCTGTGCTGACAGCCTATTTTTGCCTATTTTGAGTCCGCTCGCAATCTCTCGCCCCATTCCGAGTCCGGCGGACGAAGTTGGCCAGCCCGTCCCCCCAAGGCTATAGCCCACCCGTTTTTTGGCCATTTTTCCGCTGGACGAACATGGCCGCGCCGACATTCGGGCTGTTATTTTTGTCCGCGGCTGTGCCCGTGGCCTATTTTTGGCACGCGGAGGCTGCTCGCAAAGTCTCGCCCCATTCCGAGTCCGGCGGACGAAGTTGGCCAGCCCCTCCCCCCAAGGCTATAGCCCACCCGTTTTTTGGCCATATTTCCACAGGACGAACTTGGCGCCCCGCCTTCGGGCGGTTATTTTTGGGCGCGGCTGTGCCCGCGGCCTATTTTTAGCCCGCGGAGGCTGCTCGCAAAGTCTCGCCCCATTCCTAGTCGGGCGGACGAAGTTGGCCAGCCCCTCCCCCCAAGGCTATAGCCCACCCGTTTTTTGGCCATTTTTCCGCTGGGGGGTTTGGGCGCGCCGACCTTCGGGGGGTTATTTTTGGGTGCGGCTGTGGCCGCGGCCTATTTTTGGCACGCGGAGGCCGCTCGCAAAGTCTCACCCCATTCCGAGCCCGGGGGACGAAGTTGGCCAACCCCTCCCCCCAAGGCTATAGCCCACCCGTTTTTTGGCCATTTTTCCGCTGGGGGGTTTGGGCGCGCCGACCTTCGGGGGGTTTTTTTTGGGTGCAGCTGTGCCCACGGCCTATTTTTGGCACGCGGAGGCCACTCACAAAGTCTCATCCCATTCCGAGTCCGGCGGACGACGTTGGCCAGCCCGTCCCCCCATGGCTATAGCCCACCCGTTTTTTGGCCATTTTTCCGCTGGACGAACTTGGCGTCCCGGCCTTTTGGTGGTTATTTTTGGGCGCGGCTATGCCCGCGGCCTATTTTTGGCACGCGGAGGCCGCTCGCAAAGTCTCACCCCATTCCGAGTCCGGCGGACGTTGGCCAGCCCCTCCCCCCATGGCTATAGCCCACCCGTTTTTTGGCCATTTTTCCGCTGGACGAACTTGGCGCCCCGGCCTTCGGGCGGTTATTTTTGGGCGCGGCTGTGCCCGCGGCCTATTTTTGGCACGCGGAGGCCGCTCGCAAAGTCTCAACCAATTCCGAGTCCGGCGGACGAAGTTGGCCAGCCCCTCCCCCCAAGGCTATAGCCCACCCGTTTTTTGGCCATTTTTCCGCGGGACGAACTTGGCGCCCCGGTCTTCGGGCAGTTATTTTTGGGCGCGGCTGTGCCCGCAGCCTATTTTTGGCACGCGGAGGCCGCTTGCAAAGTCTCGCCCCATTCCGAGTCCGGCGGACGAAGTGGGCCAGCCCCTCCCCCCAAGGCTATAGCCACCCGTTTTTTGCCATTTTTCCGCTGGACGAATTCGGCGCCCCAGCCTTCGGGTGGTTATTTTTGGGCGCGGCTGTGCCCGCGGCCTATTTTTGCCACGCGGAGGCTGCTCTCAAAGACTCGCCCCATTCCGAGTCCGGCGTACGAAGTTGGCCCGCCCATCCCCCCAAGGCTATAGCGCACCCGTTTTTTGGCCATTTTTCCGCTGGACGAACTTGGCGCCCCGGCCTTCGGGCGGTTATTTTTGGGCGCGGCTGTGCCCGCGGCCTATTTTTATGACGCGGAGGCCGCTCGCAAAGTCTCGCCCCATTCCGAGTCCGGCGGACGAAGTTGGCCAGCCCCTCCCCTCAAGGCTATAGCCCATCCGTTTTTTGGCAATTTTTCCGCTGGACGAACTTGGCGCCCCGGCCTTCGGGCGGCTATTTTTGGGCGCGGCTGTGCCCGGGGCCTATTTTTGGCACGCGGAGGCCGCTGGAAAAGTCTCACCCCATTCCGAGTCCGGCGGACGACGTTGGCCAGCCCCTCCCCCCATGGCTATAGCCCACCCGTTTTTTGGCCATTTTTCCGCTGACGAACTTTGCGCCCCGGCCTACGGGCGGTTATTTTTGGACGCAGCTGTGCCCGCGCCCTATTTTTAGGCCGCGGAGGCAACTCGCAAAGTCTCGCCCCATTCCGAGTCCGGCGGACGAAGTTGCCCAGCCCCTCCCCTCAAGGCTATAGCCCATCCGTTTTTTGGCCATTTTTCCGCTGGACGAACTTGGCGCCCCGGCCTTCGGGCGGCTATTTTTGGGCGCGGCTGTGGCCGGGGCCTATTTTTGGCACGCGGAGGCCGCTGGCAAAGTCTCGCCCCATTCCGAGTCCGGTGGACGAAGTCGGCCAGCCCCTCCCCCCAAGGCTATAGCCCACCCGTTTTTTGGCCATTTTTCCGCTGGACGAACTTGGCGCCCCAGCCTTCGGGCGGTTATTTTTGGGTGCGGCTGTGCCCACGGCCTATTTTTGGCACGCGGAGGCCGTTCGCAAGGTCTCGCCCCATTCCGAGTCCGGCGGACGACGTTGGCCAGCCCCTCCCCCAAAGGCTATGGCCCACCCGTTTTTTGGCCATTTTTCCGCGGGACGAACTTGGCGCCCCGGTCTTCGGGCGGTTATTTTTGGGCGCGGCTGTGCCCGCAGCCTATTTTTGGCACGCGGAGGCCGCCTGCAAAGTCTCGCCCCATTCCGAGTCCGGCGGACGAAGTGGGTCAGCCCCTCCCCCCAAGGCTATAGCCACCCGTTTTTTGCCATTTTTCCGCTGGACGAATTCGGCGCCCCAGCCTTCGGGTGGTTATTTTTGGGCGCGGCTGTGCCCGCGGCCTATTTTTGCCACGCGGAGGCTGCTCTCAAAGACTCGCCCCATTCCGAGTCCGGCGGACGAAGTTGGCCCGCCCATCCCCCCAAGGCTATAGCGCACCCGTTTTTTGGCCATTTTTCAGCTGGACGAACTTGGTGCCCCGGCCTTCGGGCGGTTATTTTTGGGCGAGGCTGTGCCCGCAGCCTATTTTTATGACGCGGAGGCCGCTCGCAAAGTCTCGCCCCATTCCGAGTCCGGCGGACGAAGTTGGCCAGCCCCTCCCCTGAAGGCTATAGCCCATCCGTTTTTTGGCAATTTTTCCGCTGGACGAACTTGGCGCCCCGGCCTTCGGGCGGCTATTTTTGGGCGCGGCTGTGCCCGGGGCCTATTTTTGGCACGCGGAGGCCGCTGGAAAAGTCTCGCCCCATTCCGAGTCCGGTGGACGAAGTCGGCCAGCCCCTCCCCCCATGGCTATAGCCCACCCGTTTTTTGGCCACTTTTCCGCTGACGAACTTTGCGCCCCGGCCTACGGGCGGTTATTTTTGGGCGTAGCTGTGTCCGCGCCCTATTTTTAGGCCGCGGAGGCAACTCGCAAAGTCTCGCCCCATTCCGAGTCCGGCGGACGAAGTTGCCCAGCCCCTCCCATCAAGGCTATAGCCCATCCGTTTTTTGGCCATTTTTCCGCTGGACGAACTTGGCGCCCCGGCCTTCGGGCGGCTATTTTTGGGCGCGGCTGTGCCCGGGGCCTATTTTTGGCACGCGGAGGCCGCTGGAAAAGTCTCACCCCATTCCGAGTCCGGTGGACGAAGTCGGCCAGCCCCTCCCCCCCTCGCTATAGCCCACCCGTTTTTTGGCCACTTTTCCGCTGACGAACTTTGCGCCCCGGCCTACGGGCGGTTATTTTTGGGCGCAGCTGTGCCCGCGGCCTATTTTTAGGCCGCGGAGGCAACTCGCAAAGTCTCGCCCCATTCCGAGTCCGGCGGACGAAGTTGCCCAGCCCCACCCCTCAAGGCTATAGCCCATCCGTTTTTTGGCCATTTTTCCGCTGGACGAAATTGGCGCCCCGGCCTTCGGGCGGCTATTTTTGGGCGCGGCTGTGCCCGGGGCCTATTTTTGGCACGCGGAGGCCGCTGGAAAAGTCTCGCCCCATTCCGAGTCCGGTGGACGAAGTCGGCCAGCCCCTCCCCCCAAGGCTATAGCCCACCCGTTTTTTGGCCATTTTTCCGCTGGACGAACTTGGCGCCCCAGCCTTCGGGCGGTTATTTTTGGGCGCGGCTGTGCCCACGGCCTATTTTTGGCACGCGGAGGCCGCTGGAAAAGTCTCGCCCCATTCCGAGTCCGGCGGACGACGTTGGCCAGCCCCTCCCCCCATGGCTATAGCCCTCCCGTTTTTTGGCCATTTTTCCGCTGGACGAACTTGGCGCCCCGGCCTTCGGGCGGTTATTTTTGGGCGCGGCTGTGCCCGCAGCCTATTTTTGGCACGCGGAGGCCGCCTGCAAAGTCTCGCCCCATTCCGAGTCCGGCGGACGAAGTGGGCCAGCCCCTCCCCCCAAGGCTATAGCCACCCGTTTTTTGCCATTTTTCCGCTGGACGAATTCGGCGCCCCAGCCTTCGGGTGGTTATTTTTGGGCGCGGCTGTGCCCGCGGCCTATTTTTGCCACGCGGAGGCTGCTCTCAAAGACTCGCCCCATTCCGAGTCCGGCGGACGAAGTTGGCCCGCCCATCCCCCCAAGGCTATAGCGCACCCGTTTTTTGGCCATTTTTCAGCTGGACGAACTTGGCGCCCCGGCCTTCGGGCGGTTATTTTTGGGCGCGGCTGTGCCCGCGGCCTATTTTTATGACGCGGAGGCCGCTCGCAAAGTCTCACCCCATTCCGAGTCCGGTGGACGAAGTCGGCCAGCCCCTCCCCCCAAGGCTATAGCCCACCCGTTTTTTGGCCATTTTTCCGCTGGACGAACTTGGCGCCCCAGCCTTCGGGCGGTTATTTTTGGGCGCGGCTGTGCCCACGGCCTATTTTTGGCACGCGGAGGCCGTTCGCAAAGTCTCGCCCCATTCCGAGTCCGGCGGACGACGTTGGCCAGCCCCTCCCCCCATGGCTATAGCCCTCCCGTTTTTTGGCCATTTTTCCGCTGGACGAACTTGGCGCCCCGGCCTTCGGGCGGTTATTTTTGGGCGCGGCTGTGCCCGCGGCCTATTTTTGGCACAAGGAGGCCGCTCGCAAAGTCTCGACCCATTCTGCGTCTGGCGGACGAAGTCGGCCAGCCCCTCCCCCCAAGGCTATAGCCCACCCGTTTTTTGGCCATTTTTCCGCTGGTGGGTTTGGGCGCGCCGACCTTCGGGGGATTATTTTTGGGTGCGGCTGTGCCCGCGGCCTATTTTTGGCACGCAGAGGCCGCTCACAAAGTATCGCCCCATTCTGAGTCGGGCGGACGAAGTTTGCCAGCCCCTCCCCCAAAGGCTATAGCCACCCCGTTTTTTGGCCAATTTTCCGCTGGACGAAATTGGCGCCCCAGCCTTCGGGCGGTTATTTTTGGGCGCGGCTGTACCCGCGGCCTATTTTTGGCACGTGGAGACTGCTCGCAAAGTCTCGCCCCATTCCGAGTCCGGCGGACGACGTTGGCCAGCCCCTCCCCCCATGGCTATAGCCCACCCGTTTTTTGGCCATTTTTCCGCTGACGAACTTTGCGCCCCGGCCTACGGGCGGTTATTTTTGGACGCAGCTGTGCCCGCGCCCTATTTTTAGGCCGCGGAGGCAACTCGCAAAGTCTCGCCCCATTCCGAGTCCGGCGGACGAAGTTGCCCAGCCCCTCCCCTCAAGGCTATAGCCCATCCGTTTTTTGGCCATTTTTCCGCTGGACGAACTTGGCGCCCGGCCTTGGGCGGTATTTTTGGCGCGCTGCTGTGCCCGGGTCCTATTTTTGGCACGCGGAGGCCGCTGGCAAAGACTCGCCCCAAGCCGAGTCCGGAGGACGAAGTAGGCCAGCCCTCCCCTCAAGGCTATAGCCCATCCGTTTTTTGGCCATTTTTCCGCTGGACGAACTTGGCGCCCCAGCCTTCGGGCGGTTATTTTTGGGTGCGGCTGTGCCCACGGCCTATTTTTGGCACGCGGAGGCCGTTCGCAAGGTCTCGCCCCATTCCGAGTCCGGCAGACGACGTTGGCCAGCCCCTCCCCCCATGGCTATAGCCCTCCCGTTTTTTGGCACTTTTTCCGCTGGACGAACTTGGCGCCCCGACCTTCGGGCGGTTATTTTTGGGCGCGGCTGTGCCCGCGGCCTTTTTTTGGCACAAGGAGGCCGCTCGCAAAGTCTCGACCCATTCTGAGTCTGGCGGACGAAGTCGGCCAGCCCCTCCCCCCAAGGCTATAGCCCACCCGTTTTTTTGCCATTTTTCCGCTGGGGGGTTTGGGCGCGCCGACCTTCGGGGGGTTATTTTTGGGCACGGCTGTGCCCGCGGCCTATTTTTGGCACACGAAGGCCCCTCGCAAAGTCTCGCGCCATTCCGAGCCCGGCGGACGAAGTTGGCCAGCCCCTCCCCCCAAGGCTATAGCCCACCCGTTTTTGTGGCCTTTTTCCGCTGGACGAACTTGGCGCCCCGGCCTTCGGGCGGTTATTTTTGGGCGCGGCTGTGCCCGCGGCCTATTTTTAGGCCGCGGAGGCCACTCGCAAAGTCTCGCCCCATTCCGAGACCGGCGGACGAAGTTGCCCAGCCCCTCCCCTCAAGGCTATAGCCCATCCGTTTTTTGGCCATTTTTCCGCTGGACGAACTTGGTGCCCCGGCCTTCGGGCGGCTATTTTTGGGCGCGGCTGTGCCCGGGGCCTATTTTTAGCACGCGGAGGCCGCTGGCAAAGTCTCGCCCCATTCCGAGTCCGGTGGACGAAGTCGGCCAGCCCCTCCCCCCAAGGCTATAGCCCACCTGTTTTTTGGCCATTTTTCCGATGGGCCAGACTTGGCGCCCCAGCCTTCGGGCGGTTATTTTTGGGTGCGGCTGTGCCCACGGCCTATTTTTGGCACGCGGAGGCCGTTCGCAAAGTCTCGCCCCATTCCGAGTCCGGCGGGCGACGTTGGCCAGCCCCTCCCCCCATGGCTATAGCCCTCCCGTTTTTTGGCACTTTTTCCGCTGGACGAACTTGGCGCCCCGACCTTCGGGCGGTTATTTTTGGGCGCGGCTGTGCCCGCGGCCTATTTTTGGCACAAGGAGGCCGCTCGCAAAGTCTCGACCCATTCTGAGTCTGGCGGACGAAGGTGGCCAGCCCCTCCCCCCAAGGCTATAGCCCACCCGTTTTTTGGCCAATTTTCCGCTGGACGAACTTGGCGCCCCAGCCTTCGGGCGGTTATTTTTGGGTGCAGCTGTGCCCGCGGCCTATTTTTGGCACGCAGAGGCCGCTCACAAAGTTTCGCCACATTCCGAGTCGGGCGGACGAAGTTTGCCAGCCCTTCCCCCCAAGGATATAGCCCACCCGTTTTTTGGCCAATTTTCCGCTGGACGAACTTGGCGCCCCAGCCTTCGGGCGGTTATTTTTGGGCGTGGCTGTGCCCGCGGCCTATTTTTGGCACGTGGAGACCGCTCGCAAAGTCTCGCCCCATTCCGAGTCCGGCGGACGACGTTGGCCAGCCCCTCCCCCCATGGCTATAGCCCACCCGTTTTTTGGCCATTTTTCCGCTGGACGAACTGGGCGCCCAGGCCTTTTGGCGGTTATTTTTGGGTGCGGCTGTGACCGCGGCCTATTTTTGGCACGCGGAGGACGCTCTCAATGTCTCGCCCCATTCCGAGTCCGGCGGACGACGTTGGCCAGCCCCTCCCCCCATGGCAATAGCCCACCCGTTTTTGTGCCCTTTTTCCGCTGGACGAACTGGGCGCCCCGGCCTTCGGGCGGTTATTTTTGGGCGCGGCTGTGTCCGGGGCCGATTTTTGGCACACGGAGGCCGCTCGCAAAGTCTCGCGCCATTCCGAGTCCGGCGGACGAAGTTGGCCAGCCCCACCCCCCAAGGCTATAGCCCACCCGTTTTTGTGGCCTTTTTCCGCCGGACGAACTTGGCGCCCCGGCCGTCGGGCGGTTATTTTTGGGCGCCGCAGTGCCCGGGGCCTATTTTTGGCAAACGGAGGCCGCTCGCAAAGTCTCGCGCCATTCCGAGTCCTGCGGACGAAGTGGGCCAGCCCCACCCCCCAAGGCTATAGCCCACCCGTTTTTGTGGCCTTTTTCCGCTGGACGAACTTGGCGCCCCGGCCTTCGGGGGGTTATTTTTGGACGCGGCTGTTCCCGCGGCCTATTTTTTGCACACGGAGGCCCCTCGCAAAGTCTCGCGCCATTTCGAGTCCGGCGGACGAAGTTGGCCAGCCCACCCCCCAAGGCTATAGCCCACCCTTTTTCTGGCCTTTTTCCGCTGGACGAACTTGGCGCACCGGCCTTCGGGCGGTTATTTTTGGGTGCGGCTGTGCCCGCAGCCTATTTTGGGCACATGGAGACCCCTCGCAAAGTCTCGCGGCATTCTGAGTCCGGCGGACGAAGTTGGCCACCCCACCCCCCAAGGCTATAGCCCACCAGTGTCTGTGGCCTTTTTCCGCTGGACGAACTTGGCGCCCCGGCCTTCGGGCGGTTATTTTTGGGCGCGGCTCTGCCCGCAGCCTATTTTGGGCACACGGAGGCCCCTCGCAAAGTGTCGCGCCATTCCGAATCCGGCGGACGAAGTGGACCAGCCCCACCCCCCAAGGCTATAGCCCACCCGTTTTTGTGGCCTTTTTCCGCTGGTCGAACTTCGCGCCCCAGCCTTCGGACGGTTATTTTAGGGCGCGGCTGTGCCCGCGGCCTATTTTCCGTACACGGATGCCCCTCGCAAAGTCTCGTGCCATTCCGAGTCCGGCGGACGAAGTTGGCCAGCCCCACCCCCCAAGGCTATAGCCCACCCGTTTTTGTGGCCTTTTTCCGCTGGACGAACTTGGCGCCCCGGCCTTCGGGCCTTTATTTTTGGGCGCGGCTGTGCCCGCGATCTATTTTCGGCACACGGAGAACCCTCACAAAGTCTCGCTCCATTCCGAGTCCGGCGGACGAAGTGGGCCAGCCCCACCCCCCAAGGCTATAGCCCGCCCGTTTTTGTAGCCTTTTTCCGCTGGACGAACTTGGCGCCCCGGCATTCGGGTGGTTATTTTTGGGCGCGGCTGTGTCCGTGGGCTATTTTTTAAACACGGAGGCGCCTCGCAAAGTCTCACGCCATTCCGAGTCCGGTGGACGAAGTGGGCCAGCCCCACCCCCCAAGGCTATAGCCCACCCGTTTTTGTGGCCTTTTTCCGCTGGACAAACTTGGCGCCCCGGCCTTCGGGCGGTTATTTTTGGGCGCGGCTGTGTCCGGGGATTATTTTTGGAACAAGGAGGCCGCTCGCAAATTCTCGTGCCATTCCGAGTCCGGCGGACGAAGTTGGCCAGCACCACCCCCCAAGGCTCTAGCCCACCTGTTTTTGTGGCCTTTTTCCGCTGGACGAACTTGGCGCACCGGCCTTCGGGCGGTTATTTTTGGGCGCGGCTGTGCCCGCGGCCTATTTTTGGCACACGGAGGCCCCTCGCAAAGTCTCACGCCATTCCGAGCCCGGCGGACGAAGTTGGCCAGCCCCACCCCCCAAGGCTATAGTCCACCCGTTTTTGTGGCCTTTTTCCGCTGGACGAACTTGGCGCCCCGGCCTTCGGGCGGTTATTTTTGGGTACGGCTGTGTCCAGGGCCTATTTTTGGTACACTTAGGCCCCTCGCAAAGTCTCGCGGCATTCTGAGTCCGGCGGACGAAGTTGGCCACCCCACCCCCCAAGGCTATAGCCCACCCGTTTTTGTGGCCTTTTTCCGCTGGACGAACTTGGCGCCCCGGCCTTTGGGCGGTTATTTTTGGGCGTGGCTGTGTCCGGCGCTTATTTTTGGCACACGGAGGCCGCTCGCAAAGTCTCGTACCATTCCGAGTCCGGCGGACGAAGTTGGCCAGCACCACCCCCCAAGGCTCTAGCCAACCCGTTTTTGTGGCCTTTTTCCGCTGGACGAACTTCGCGCCCCGGCCTTTGGGCAGTTATTTTTGGGCGCGGCTGTGCCCGCGGCCTATTTTTGGCACACGGATGCCCCTCGCAAAGTCTCGCGCCATTGCGAGTCCGGCGGACGAAGTAGGCCAGCACCACCCCCCAAGGCTATAGCCCACCCGTTTTTGTGGCCTTTTTCCACTGGACGAACTTGGCGCCCCGGCCTTCGGGGGGTTATTTTTGGACGCGGCTGTGCCCGTGGCCTATTTTTTTCACACGGAGGCCCCTCGCAAAGTCTCGCGCCATTCCGAGTCCGGCGGACGAAGTTGGCCAGCCCACCCCCCAAGGCTATAGCCCACCCGTTTTTGTGGCCTTTTTCCGCTGGATGAACTAGGCGCACCGGCCTTCGGGCGGTTATTTTTGGGCGCGGCTGTGCCCGCAGCCTATTTTGGGTACACGGAGGCCCCTCGCAAAGTCTCGCGGCATTCTGAGTCCGGCGGACGAAGTTGGCCACCCCACCCCCCAAGGCTATAGCCCACCCGTGTCTGTGGCCTTTTTCCGCTGGACGAACTTGGCGACCCGGCCTTCGGGCGGTTATTTTTGGGCGCGGCTGTGTCCGCAGCCTATTTTTGGCACACGGGGGCCGCTCGCAAAGACTCGCGCCATTCCGAGTCCGGCGGAGGAAGTTGGCCAGCCCCACCCCCCAAGGCTATAGCCCACCCGTTTGTGGCCTTTTTCCGCTGGACGAACTTGGCGCCCCTGCATTTGGGCTGTTATTTTTGGGCGCGGCTGTGCCCGAGGACTATTTTTTGGCACACGGAGGCCACTCGCAAAGTCTAGCGCCATTCCGAGTCCGGCGGACGAAGTTGGCCAGCCCCACACCCCAAGGCTATAGCCCACCTGTTTCTGTGGCCTTTTTCCACTGGACGAACTTGGCGCCCCAGCCGTCGGGCGGTTATTTTTGGGCGCGGCTGTGCCCGGGGCCTATTTTTGGTACACGGAGACCGTTCGTAAAGTCTCACGGCATTCCGAGTCCGGCGGATGAAGTTGGCCAGCTCCACCCCCCAACGCTATAGCCCACCTGTTTCTGTGGCCTTTTTCCGCTGGACGAACTTGGCGCCCCAGCCTTCGAGCGGTTATTTTTGGTCGCGGCTGTGCCCGGGGCCTATTTTTGGCACACGGAGGCCGCTCGCAAAGTCTCGCGCCATTCCGAATCCGGCGGACGAAGTTGGCCAGCCCCAACCCCCAACGCTATAGCCCACCTGTTTCTGTGGCCTTTTTCCGCTGGACGAACTTGGCGCCCCGGCCTTCGAGCGGTTATTTTCGGGTGCGGCTGTGCCCGGGGCCTATTTTTGGCACACGGAGGCCGCTCGCAAAGTCTCGCGCCATTCCGAGTCCGGCGGACGAAGTCGGCCGGCTCCACCCCCCAAGGCTATAGCCCACCCGTTTTTGTGGCCTTTTTCCGCTAGACGAACTTGGCGCCGCGGCCTTTGGGCGGGTATTTATGGGCGCGGCTCTGCCCGCGGCCTATTTTTGGCACACGGAGGCGCCTCACAAAGTCTTGCGCCATTCCGAGTCCGGCGGACGAAGTTGGCCAGCCCCACCCCCCAAGGCTATAGCCTACCCGTTTTTGTGGCCTTTTTCCGCTGTACGAACTTGGCACCGCGCCCTTCGGGCGGGTATGTTTGGGCGCGGCTGTGCCCGCGGCCTATTTTTGGCACACGGAGGCACCTCGCAAAGTCTCCCGCCATTCCGAGTCCGGCGGACGAAGCTGGCCAGCCCCACCCCCCAAGGCTATGGCCCACCCCGTTTTGGGGCCTTTTTCCGCTGGACGAACTTGGCGCCGCGCGCCTTCGGGGTATTTTTGGGCGCGGCTGTGCCGCGGCCTATTTTTGGCACACGGAGGCAAATCGCAATGTCTCGCGCCATTCCGAGTCCGCGGACGAAGTCGGCCGCCCCACTGAAGGCTATAGCCCACCCGTTTTTGTGGCCTTTTTCCGCTAGACGAACTTGGCGCCGCGGCCTTTGGGCAGGTATTTTTGGGCGCGGCTGTGCCCGCGGCCTATTTTTGGCACACGGAGGTGCCTCGCAAAGTGTCGCGTCAGTCCGAGTCCGGCGGACGAAGTTGGCCAGCCCCACCCCCCAAGGCTATAGCCCACCCGTGTTTGTGGCCTTTTTCCGCTGGACGAACTTGGCGCCGCGGCCTTCGGGCGGGTATTTATGGGTGCGGCTCTGCCCGCGGCCTATTTTTGGCTCACGGAGGCCCCTCGCAAAGTCTCGCGCCATTCCGAGTCCGGCGGACGAAGTTTGCCAACCCCACCCCCCAAGGCTATAGCCCACCCGTTTTTGTGGCCATTTTCCGCTGGACGAACTTGGCGCCCCGGCCTTCGGGTGGTTATTTTTGGGCGCGGCTGTGCCCGCGGCCTATTTTTGCATGTGGAGGCCCCTCGTAAAGTCTCGCGCCATTCCGAGTCCGCGGACGAGTTGGCCAGCCGCTCCCCACGGCTATAGCCCACCCGTTTTGTAGCCTTTTTCTGCTGGACGAACTTGGCGCCCGGCCCGGGCGGTTATTTTTGGGCGCGGTTGTGCCCGCGGCCTATTTTTTGTACACGGAGGCCCCTCGCAAAGTCTCGCGCCATTCCGAGTCCGGCGGACGTTGTCGGTAAGCCCCACCCCCCAACGCTAGAGCCCACCCGTTTTTGTGGCCTTTTTCCGCTCGACGAAGTTGGTGCCCCGGCCTTCGTGGCCTTTTTCCGCTGGACGAACTTGGCGCCTTGTCCTTCGAGCGGTTATTTTTGGGCGCGGCTGTGCCCGGGACCTATTTTTGGGACACGGGGGCCGCTCGCAAAGTCTCGCGCCATTCCGAGTCCGGCGGAGGAAGTTGGCCAGCCCCACCCCCCAAGGCTATAGCCCACCCGTTTGTGGCCTTTTTCCGCTGGACCAACTTGGCACCACGGCCTTCGGGCAGTTATTTTTGGGTGCGGCTGTGCCCGGGGACTATTTTTGGCACACGGAGGCCGCTCGCAAAGTCTCGCGCAATTCCGAGTCCGGCGGACGAAGTTGGCCAGCCCCACCCCCCAAGGCTATAGCCCACCCGTTTTTGTGGCCTTTTTCTGCTGGACGAACTTGGCGCCCCGGCCTTCGGGCGGTTATTTTTGGGCGCGGCTGTGCCCGGGGCCTATTTTTGGCACACGGAGGCCGCTCGAACAGTCTCGCACCATTCCGAGTCCGGCGGACGAAGTGGGCCTGCCCCACCCCCCAAGCCTATAGCCCACCCGTTTTTGTGGCCTTTTTCCGCTGGACGAACTTGGCGCCCCGGCCTTCGGGCGGTTATTTTTTAGCGGGGCTGTGCCCGGGGCCTATTTTTGGCACACGGAGGCCGCTGGCAAAGTCTCGCACCATTGCGAGTCCAGGGGACAAAGTCGGCCAGCCCCACCCCCCAAGGCTATAGCCCACCCGTTTTTGTGGCCTTTTTCCGCTGGACGAACTTGGCGCCCCGGCCTTCGGGCAGTTATTTTTGGGCTCGGCTGTGCCCGGGACCTTTTTCTGGCACACGGAGGCCGCTCGCAAAGTCTCGCGCCATTCCGAGTCCGGCGGACAAAGCTGGCCAGCCCCACCCCCCAACGCTATAGCCCACCCGTTTTTGGCGTTTTCCGGCTGGGACGACCTTGGCGCCCCGGCTTTCGGGTGCTTATTTTTGGGCGCGGCTGTGCCCGGGGCCTATTTTTGGCACATGGAAGCCGCTCGCAAAGTGTCGCGCCATTCCGAGTCCGGCGGACGAAGTTGGCCAGCCCCACCCCCCAAGGCTATAGCGCACCCATTTTTGTGGCCTTTTTCCGATGGGCCGACTTGGCGCCCCGGCCTTCGGGCAGTTATTTTTGGGTGCGGCTGTACCCGGGGCCTATTTTTGGCACACGGAGGCCGCTCGCAAAGTCTCGCGTCATTCCGAGTCCGGCGGACGAAGTTGGCCAGCCCCACCCCCCAAGGCTATAGCCCACCCGTTTTTGTGGCCTTTTTCCGCTGGACGAACTTGGCGCCCCGCCCTTCGGGCGGTTATTTTTGGGCGCGGCTGTGCCCGCGGCCTATTTTTGGCACACGGAGGCCCCTCGAAAAGTCTCTCGCCATTCCGAGTCCGGCGGACGAAGTTGGCCAGCCCCACCCGCCAAGGCTATAGCCCACCCGTTTTTGTGGCCTTTTTCCGCTGGACGAACTTGGCGCCCCGGCCTTCGGGCGGTTATTTTTGGGCGCGGCTGTGCCCGCGGCCTATTTTTGGCACACGGAGGCCCCTCGAAAAGTCTCTCACCATTCCGAGTCCGGCGGACGAAGTGGGCCAGCCCCACCCCCCAAGGCTATAGCCCACCCGTTTTTGTGGCCTTTTTCCGCTGGACGAACTTGGTGACCCGGCCTTCGGGCGGTTATTTTTGGGCACGGCTGTGGCCGGGGCCTATTTATGGCTCACGGAGCCCGCTCGCAAAGTCTCGCGCCATTCCGAGTCTGGCGGACGAAGTCGGCCAGCCCCACCCCCCAAGGCTATAGCGCACCCATTTTTGTGGCCTTTTTCCGCTTGACCAACTTGGCGCCCCGGCCTTCGGGCAGTTATTTTTGGGTGCGGCTGTGCCCGGGGCCTATTTTTGGTACACGGAGGCCACTCGCAAAGTCTCGCGCCATTCCGAGTCCGGCGGACGAAGTTGGCCAGCCCCACCCCCCAAGGCTATAGCGCACCCATTTTTGTGGCCTTTTTCCGCTGGACGAACTTGGCGCCCCGGCCTTCGGGCAGTTATTTTTGGGTGCGGCTGTGCCCGGGGCCTATTTTTGGTACACGGAGGCCACTCGCAAAGTCTCGCGCCATTCCGAGTCCGGCGGACGAAGTTGGCCAGCCCCACCCCCCAAGGCTATAGCGCACCCGTTTTTGTGGCCTTTTTCCGCTGGACAAACTTGGCGCCCCGTCCTTCGGGCGGTTATTTTTTAGCACGGCTGTGCCCGGGGCCTATTTTTGGAACACGGAGGCCGCTCGCAAAGTCTCGCGCCATTCCGAGTCCGGCGGACGAAGTTGGCCAGCCCCTCCCCCAAGGCTATAGCCCACCCGTTTTGGTGGCCTTTTTCCGGTGGACGTACTTGGCGCCCCAGCCTTCGGGCGGTTATTTTTCGGTGTGGCTGTGGCCGGAGCCTATTTTTGGCTCACGGAGCCCGCTCGCAAAGTCTCGCGCCATTCCGAGTCCGGCGGACGAAGTTGGCCAGCCCCACCCCCCAAGGCTATAGCCCACCTGTTTTTGTGGCCTTTTTCCGCTGGACGAACTTGGTGCCCCGGCCTTCGGGCGGTTATTTTTTGGCGCGGCTGTGCCCGGGGCCTATTTTTGGTACACGAAGACCGCTCGCAAAGTCTCGCGCCATTCCGAGTCCGGCGGACGAAGTTGGCCAGCCCCACCCCCCAAGGCTATAGCCCACCCGTTTTTGTGGCCTTTTTCCGCTGGACGAACTTGGCGCCCCGGCCTTCGGGCGGTTATTTTTGGGCGCGGCTGTGTCCGCGGCCTATTTTTGGCACACGGAGGCCCCTTGAAAAGTCTCTCGCCATTCCGAGTCCGGCGGACGAAGTTGGCCAGCCCCACCCCCCAAGGCTATGGCCCACCCGTTTTTGTGGCCTTTTTCCGCTGGACGAACTTGGCGTCCCGGCCTTCGGGTGGTTATTTTTTAGCATGGCTGTGCCCGGGGCCTATTTTTGGAACACGGAGGCCGCTCGCAAAGTCTCGCGCCATTCCGGGTCCGGCGGACGACGTAGGCCAGCCCCACCCCCAAGGCTATAGCCCACCCATTTTTGTGGCCTTTTTCCGCTGGACGAACTTGGCGCCCCGGCCTTCGGGCAGTTATTTTTGGGCGCGGCTGTGCCCGTGGCCTATTTTTGGCACACGGAGGCCCCTCGAAAAGTCTCTCGCTATTCCGAGTCCGGCGGACGAAGTTGGCCAGCCCCACCCCCCAAGGCTATAGCCCACCCGTTTTTGTGGCCTTTTTCTGCTGGACGAACTTGGCGTCGCGGACTTCGGGCGGGTATTTTTGGGCGCGGCTGTGCCCGCGGCCTATTTTTGGCACACGGAGGTGCCTCGTAAAGTCTCACGCCATTCCGAGTCCGGCGGAAGAAGTTGGCCAGCCCCACCCCCCAATGCTATAGCCGACCCGTTTTTGTGGCCTTTTTCCGCTGGACGAACTTGGCGCCGCGGCCTTCGGGCGGGTATTTTTAGGCGCGGCTGTGCCCGCAGCCTATTTTTGGTGCACGGTGGCGCCTCGTAAAGTCTTGCGCCATTCCGAGTCCGGCGGACGAAGTTTGCCAGCCGCACCCCCCAAGGCTATAGCCCACCTGTTTTTGTGGCCTTTTTCCGATGGACGAACTTGGCGCCCCGGCCTTCGGGCGGGTATTTTTGGGTGCGCTGTGCCCGCGGCCTATCTTTGGAACACGGAGGACGCTCGCAAAGTCTCGCGCCATTCCGAGTCCGGCGGACGAAGTTGGCCAGCCCCACCCCCCAAGGCTATAGCCCACCCGTTTTTGGAGCCTTTTTCCGCTGGACGAACTTGGCGCCGCGGCTTTCGGGCGGGTATTTTTGGGTACGGCTGTGCCCGCGGACTGTTTTTGGCACACGGAGGCGCCTCGCAAACTCTCGCGCCATTCCGAGTGCGGCGGACGAAGTGGGCCAGCCCCACCCCCCAAGGCTATAGACCACCCGTTTTTGTGGCCTTTTTCCGCTGGACGAACTTGGTGCCGCGGACTTCGGGCAGGTATTTTTTGGCGCAGCTGTGCCCGTGGCCTATTTTTGGTACGCGGAAGCGCCTCGCAAAGTCTCGCGCCATAGCGAGTCCAGCGGACGAAATTGGCCAGCCCCACCCGTCAAGGCTATAGCCCACCCGTTTTTGTGGCCTTTTTCCGCTAGACGAACTTGGCGCCGCGGCTTTCGGGCGGTTATTTTTGGGTGCGGCTATGCCCGCGGCGTATTTTTGGCACACGGAGGTGCCTCGCAAAGTCTGGCTCCATTCCGAGTCCGGCGGACGAAGTGGGCCAGCCCCACCCCCCAAGGCTATAGCCCACCTGTTTTTGTGGCCTTTTTCCGCTGGATGAACTTGGCGCCCCGGCCTTCGGGCGGTTATTTTTGGGCGCGGCTGTGTCCGGGGCCTAGTTTTGGCACACGCAGGCGCCTCGCAAAGTCTCGCCCCATTCCGAGTCCGGCGGACGAAGTTGGCCAGCCCCACCCCCCAAGGCTATAGCCCACCCGTTTTTGTGGCATTTTTCCGCTGGACGAACTTGGCGCCCCGGCCTTCGCGCGGTCATTTTTGGGGGCGGCTGTGCCCGGGGCCTATTTTTGGCACATGGAGGCCGCTCACAAAGTCTCGCGCCATTCCGAGTCCGGCGGACGAAGTTGGCCAGCCCCACCCCCCAAGGCTATAGCCCACCCGTTTTTGTGGCCTTTTTCCGCTGGACGAACTTGGCGCCCCGGCCTTTGGGAGGTTATTTTTGGGTGCGGCTGTGGTCGGGGGGTATTTTTGGCACACGGAGGCTGCTCGCAAAGTCTCGCGCCATTCCGAGTCCGGCGGACGAAGTTGGTCGGCCCCACCCCCCAAGGCTATAGCCCACCCGTTTTTGTGGCCTTTTTTCGCTGGACGAACTTGGCGCCCCGGCCTTTGGGCGGTTATTTTTGGGTGCGACTGTGCCCGGGACGTATTTTTGGCACACAGAGGACGCTCGCAAAGTCTCGCGCCATTCCGAGTCCGGCGGACGAAGTTGGCCAGCCCCACCCCCCAAGGCTATAGACCACCCGTTTTTGTGGCCTTTTTCCGCTGGACGAACTTGGCGCCCCGGCCTTCGGGCGGTTATTTTTGGACGCGGCTGCGGCCGGGGCCTATTTTTGGCTCACGGAGGTCGCTCGGAAAGTCTCGCTCCATTCCGATTCCGGCGGACGAAGTGGGCCAGCCCCACCCCCCAAGGCTATAGCCCACCCGTTTTTGTGGCCTTTTTCCGCTGGACGAACTTGGCGCCCCGGCCTTCGGGCGGTTATTTTTGGGCACGGCTGTGGCCGGGGCCTATTTATGGCTCACGGAGCCTGCTCGCAAAGTCTCGCGCCATTCCGAGTCCGGCGGACGAAGTTGGCCAGCCCCACCCCCCAAGGCTATAGCGCACCCATTTTTGTGGCCTTTTTCCGCTGGACCAACTTGGCGCCCCGGCCTTCGGGCAGTTATTTTTGGGTGCGGCTGTGCCTGGGTCCTATTTTTGGTACCCAGAGGCCGCTCGCAAAGTCTCGCGCCATTCCGAGTCCGGCGGACGAAGTTGGCCAGCCCCACCCCCCAAGGCTATAGCGCACCCATTTTTGTGGCCTTTTTCCGCTGGACGAACTTGGCGCCCCGGCCTTCGGGCAGTTATTTTTGGGTACGGCTGTGCCCGGGGCCTATTTTTGGCACACGGAGGCCGCTCGTAAAGTCTCGCGCCATTCCGAGTCCGGCGGACGAAGTGGGCCAGCCCCACCCCCCAAGGCTATAGCCCACCCGTTTTTGTGGCCTTTTTTCCGCTGGACGAACTTGGCGCCCCGGCCTTCGGGCGGTTATTTTTGGGCGCGGCTGTGCCCGCGGCCTATTTTTGGCACACAGAGGCCCCTCGAAAAGTCTCTCGCCATTCCGAGTCCGGCGGACGAAGTCGGCCAGCCCCACCCCCCAAGGCTATAGCCCACCCGTTTTTGTGGCCTTTTTCCGCTGGACGAACTTGGCGCACCGGCCTTCGGACGGTTATTTTTGGGCGCGGCTGTGGCCGGAGCCTATTTTTGGCTCACGGAGCCCGCTCGCAAAGTCTCGCGCCATTCCGAGTCCGGCAGACGAAGTTGGCCAGCCCCACCCCCCAAGGCTATAGCCCACCCGTTTTTGTGGCCTTTTTCCGCTGGACGAACTTGGCGCGCCGACCTTCGGGTGGTTATTTTTTGTCGCAGCTGTGCCCGCGGCCTATTTTTGGTACACGGAGTCCGCTCGCAAAGTCTCGCGCCATTCCGAGTCCGGCGGACGAAGTTGGCCAACCCCACCCCCCAAGGCTATAGCCCGCCCGTTTTTGTGGCCTTTTTCCGCTGGACGAACTTGGCGCCCCGGCCTTCGGGCGGTTATTTATAGGCGTGGCTGTGTCCGCGGCCTATTTTTGGCACACGGAGGCCCCTCGAAAAGTCTCTCGCCATTCCGAGTCCGGCGGACGAAGTTGGCCAGCCCCACCCCCCAAGGCTATGGCCCACCCGTTTTTGTGGTCTTTTTCCGCTGCACGAACTTGGCGTCCCGGCCTTTGGGCGGTTATTTTTTAGCATGGCTGTGCCCGGGGCCTATTTTTGGAACACGGAGGCCGCTCGCAAAGTCTCGCGCCATTCCGGGTCCGGCGGACGAAGTTGGCCAGCCCCACCCCCAAGGCTATAGCCCACCCATTTTTGTGGCCTTTTTCCGCTGGACGAACTTGGCGCCCCGGCCTTCGGGCGGTTATTTTTCAGCGCGGCTGTGACCGGGGCCTATTTTTGGCTCACGGAGCCCGCTCGCAAAGTCTCAAGCCATTCCGAGTCCAGCGGACGAAGTTGGCCAGCCCCACCCCCCAAGGCTATAGCCCATCCGTTTTTGTGGCCTTTTTCCGCTGGACGAACTTGGCGCCCCGGCCTTCGGGCGGTTATTTTTTGGCGCGGCTGTGCCCGGGGCCTATTTTTGGTACACGGAGGCCGCTCGCAAAGTCTCGCGCCATTCCGAGTCCGGCGGACGAAGTTGGCCAGCCCCACCCCCCAAGGCTATAGCCCACCCGTTTTTGTAGCCTTTTTCCGCTGGACGAACTTGGCGCCCCGGCCTTCGGGCGGTTATTTTTGGGCGTGGCTGTGTCCGCGGCCTATTTTTGGCACACGGAAGCCCCTCGAAAAGTCTCTCGCCATTCCGAGTCCGGCGGACGAAGTTGGCCAGCCCCACCCCCCAAGGCTATAGCCCACCCATTTTTGTGGCCTTTTTCCGCTGGACGAACTTGGCGCCCCGGCCTTCGGGCGGTTATTTTTCAGCGCGGCTGTGACCGGGGCCTATTTTTGGCTCACGGAGCCCGCTCGCAAAGTCTCAAGCCATTCCGAGTCCAGCGGACGAAGTTGGCCAGCCCCACCCCCCAAGGCTATAGCCCATCCGTTTTTGTGGCCTTTTTCCGCTGGACGAACTTGGCGCCCCGGCCTTCGGGCGGTTATTTTTTGGCGCGGCTGTGCCCGGGGCCTATTTTTGGTACACGGAGGCCGCTCGCAAAGTCTCGCGCCATTCCGAGTCCGGCGGACGAAGTTGGCCAGCCCCACCCCCCAAGGCTATAGCCCACCCGTTTTTGTAGCCTTTTTCCGCTGGACGAACTTGGCGCCCCGGCCTTCGGGCGGTTATTTTTGGGCGTGGCTGTGTCCGCGGCCTATTTTTGGCACACGGAAGCCCCTCGAAAAGTCTCTCGCCATTCCGAGTCCGGCGGACGAAGTTGGCCAGCCCCACCCCCCAAGGCTATAGCCCACCCGTTTTTGTAGCCTTTTTCCGCTGGACGAACTTGGCGCCCCGGCCTTCGGGCGGTTATTTTTGGGCGTGGCTGTGTCCGCGGCCTATTTTTGGCACACGGAAGCCCCTCGAAAAGTCTCGCGCCATTCCGAGTCCGGCGGACGAAGTAGGCCAGCCCCACACCCCAAGGCTATAGCCCACCTGTTTCTGTGGCCTTTTTCCACTGGACGAACTTGGCGCCCCAGCCGTCGGGCGGTTATTTTTGGGCGCGGCTGTGCCCAGGGCCTATTTTTGGCACACGGAGACCGCTCGCAAAGTTTCACGGCATTCCGAGTCCGGCGGATGAAGTTGGCCAGCCCCACCCCCCAACGCTATAGCCCACCTGTTTCTCCGGCCTTCTTCCGCTGGACGAACTTGGCGCCCCGGCCTTCGGGCGGTTATTTTTGGGCGCGGCTGTGCCCGGGGCCTGTTTTTGGCACACGGAGGCCGCTCGCAAAGTCTCGCGCCATTCCGAGTCCGGCGGACGATTTGGCCGCCCCACTTCAAGGCTATAGCCCACCCGTTTCTGTGGTCTTTTTCCGCTGGACGAACTTGGCGCCCCGGCCTTCGGGCGGTTATTTTTGGGCGCGGCTGTTCCCGGGGCCTGTTTTTGGCACACGGAGGCCGCTCGTAAAGTTTCGCGCCATTCCGAGTCCGGCGGACGAAGTTGGCCAGCCCCACCCCCCAAGGCTATAGCTCACCCGTTTTTGTGGCCTATTTCCTCTGGACGATATTGGCGCCCCGGCCTTCGGGCGGTTATTTTTGGGCGCGGCTGTGCCCGGGGCCTATTTTTGGCAGACGGAGACTGCTCGCAAAGTCTCGCGCCATTCCGAGTCCGGCGGACGAAGTTGGCCAGCCCCACCCCCCAAGGCTATAGCCACCCGTTTTTGTGGCATTTTTTTGCTGGACGAACTTGGCGCGCCGGCCTTCGGGCGGTTATTTTTGGGCGCGGCTGTCCCCGGGGCCTATTTTCGGCACACGGAGGCTACTCGCAAAGTCTCGCTCCATTTCGAGTCCGGCGGACGAAGTGGGCCAGCCCCACGCCCCATGGCTATAGCCCACCCGTTTTTGTGGCCTTTTTCCGCTGGACGAACTTGGCGCCCCGGCCTTCGGGCAGTTATTTTTGGGCGCGGCTGTCCCCGGGGCCTATTTTTGGCACACGGAGGTAGCTCCCAAAATCTCGCGCCATTGCGAGTCCGGCGGACGAAGTTGGCCAGCCCCACCCCCCAAGGCTATAGCCCACCCGTTTTTGTGGCCTTTTTCCGATGGACGAACTTGGCGCCCCGGCCTTCGGGCGGTTATTTTTGGGCGCGGCTGTTCCCGGGGCCTGTTTTTGGCACACGGAGGCCGCTCGTAAAGTTTCGCGCCATTCCGAGTCCGGCGGACGAAGTTGGCCAGCCCCACCCCCCAAGGCTATAGCTCACCCGTTTTTGTGGCCTATTTCCTCTGGACGAACTTGGCGCCCCGGCCTTCGGGCGGTTATTTTTGGACGCGGCTGTGCCCGGGGCCTATTTTTGGCACACGGAGACTGCTCGCAAAGTCTCGCGCCATTCCGAGTCCGCGGATTTGTTGGCGAGCCACAACCCCCAAGGCTATAGCCCACCCGTTTTTGTGGCCTTTTTTCGCTGGACGAACTTGGCGCCCTGGCCTTCGGACGGTTATTTTTGGGCGCGGCTGTGCCCGGGGCCTATTTTTGGTACACGGAGGCCGCTCGTAAAGTCTTCCGCCATTCCGAGTCCGGCGGACGAAGTTGGCCAGCCCCACCCCCCAAGGCTATAGCCCACCCGTTTTTGTGGCATTTTTTTGCTGGACGAACTTCGCGCCCCGTCCTTCGGGCGGTTATTTTTGGGTGCGACTGTGCCCGGGGCCTATATTCGGCACACGGAGGCCGCTCGCAAAGTCTCGCGCCATTCCGAGCCCGGCGGACGAAGTTAGCCAGCCCCACCCCCCAAGGCTATAGCCCTCCCGTTTTTGTGACCTTTTTCCGCTGGACGAACTTGGCGCCCAGGCCTTCGGGCGGTTATTTTTGGGCGCGGCTGTCCCCGGGGCCTATTTTCGGCACACGGAGGCTGCTCGCAAAGTCTCGCGCCATTCCGAGTCCGGCGGACGAAGTTGGCCAGCCCCACCCCCCAAGGCTATAGCTCACCCGTTTTTGTGGCCTATTTCCTTTGGACGAACTTGGCGCCCCGGCCTTCGGGCCGTTATTTTTGGGCGCGGCTGTGACCGGGTCCTATTTTTGGCACACGGAGGCCGCTCGCAAATTCTCGCGCCATTCTGAGTCCGGCGGACAAACTTGGCCGGCCCCACCCCCCGAGGCTATAGCCCACCTGTTTTTGTGGCCTTTTTCCGCTGGACGAAGTTGGCGCCCCGGCCAACGGGCTGTTATTTTTGGGTGCGGCAGTGCCCGCGGCCTATATTTGGCACACGGAGGCCGCTCGCAAATTCTTACCCCATTCCGAGTCCGGTGGACGAACTTGGCCAGCCCCACCCCCCAAGGCTATAGCCCACCCGTTTTTGTGGCCTTTTTCCGCTGGACGAACGTGGCGCCCGGGCATTCGGGGGATTATTTTTTGGCGCGGATGTGCCCGCGGCCTATTTTTTGTACACAGAGGCGGCTCGCAAAGTCTCACCCCATTCCGAGTCCGGCGGACAAACTTGGCCGGCCCCACCCCCCAAGGCTATACCCCACCTGTTTTTGTGGCCTTTTTCCGCTGGACGAACTTGGCGCCCCGGCCAATGGGCTGTTATTTTTGGACGCGGCTGTGCCCGCGGCCTATTTTTGGCACACGGAGGCCGCTTTTAAATTCTCGCCCCATTCCGAGTCGGCGGACGAACTTGGCCAGCCCCACCCCCCAAGGCTATAGCCCACCCGTTTTTGTGGCCTTTGTCTGCTGGACGAACTTGGCGCCCCGGCCTTCGGGCGGTTATTTTTGGGCGCGGCTGTACCCGCGGCCTATTTTTGGCACACGGAGGCCACTCGCAAAGTCTCGCCCCATTCCGAGTCCGGCGAATGAACTTGGCCAGCCCCACCCCCCAAGGCTATAGCCCACCCGTTTTTGTGGCCTTTTTCCGCAGGACGAACTTGGTGCCCCGGCCAACGGGCTGTTATTTTTTGGTGTGACAGTGCCCGCGGCCTATTTTTGGCACACGGAGGCCGCTCGCAAAGTCTCGCCCCATTCCGAGTCCGGCGGACGAACTTGGCCAGCCCCACCCCCCATGGCAATAGCCCACCCGTTTTTGTGGCCTTTTTCCGCTGGATGAACTTGGCAACCCGGCCTTCGGGTGGTTATTTTTGGTTGCGGCCGTGCCCGTGGCCTATTTTTGGCACACGGAGGCTGCTCGCAAAGTCTCGCCCCAGTCCGAGTCCGGCGGACGAACATGGCCAGCCCCACCCCTCAAGGCTATAGCCCACCCGATTTTGTGGCCTTTTTCCGCTGGACGAACTTGGCGCCCCGGCCTTCGGGCGGTTATTTTTGGGCGCGGCTGTACCCGCGGCCTATTTTTGACACACGGAGGCCGCTCGCAAACTCTCGCCCCATTCCAAGTCCGGCGAACAAACTTGGCCAGCCCCACCCCCCAAGGCTATAGCCCACCCGTTTTTGTGGCCTTTTTCCGCCGGTCGAATTTGCCGCCCCGGCCTTCGGGTTGTTATTTTTGGGCGCGGCTCTGCCCGCGGCCTATTTTTCACACACGGAGTCCGCTCGCAAAGTCTCGCCCCATTCCGAGGCCGGCGGACGAACTTGGCCGGCCCCACCCCCCAAGGCTATAGCCCACACGTTTTTGTGGCCTTTTTCCGCTGGACGAACTTGGTGCCCCGGCCTTCGGGCAGTTATTTGTGGGCGCGGCTGTGCCGCGGCCTATTTTTGGCACACGGAGGTTGCTTGTAAAGTTTCGCCCCATTCCGAGTCCGGCGGACGAATTTCGCCGGCCCCACCCCCCAAGGCTATAGCCCACCCGTTTTTGTGGCCCTTTTCCGCTGGATGAACTTGGTGCCCCGGCCTTCGGGCAGTTATTTTTGGGTGCGGCTGTGCTCGCAGCCTATTTTTGGCCCACGGAGGCCGCTCGCCAAGTCTCACCCCCATTCCGAGTCCGGCGGACGAACTTGGCCAGCCCCACTCCCCAAGGCTATAGCCCACCCGTTTTTGTGGCCTTTTTCCACCGGACGAATTTGGCGCCCCGGCCTTCGGGCGGTTATTTTGGAGTGTGGCTGTGCCCGCGGCCTATTTTTGGCACATAGAGGCCGCTCGCAAAGTGTCGCCACATTCCGAGGCCGGCGGACGAATTTGGCCAGCCCCACCCCCCAAGGCTATAGCCCACCTGTTCTTGTGGCCTCTTTCCGCTGGGATTAACTTGGCGCCCGATCTTCGGGCGGTATTTTTTGGGCGCGGCTGTGCCCGCGGGCTATTTTTGGCACACGGAGGCCGCTACAAAATTCTCGCCCCATTCCGAGTCCGGCGGACGAAACTTGGCCAGCCCCACCCCCCAAGGCTATAGCCCACCCGTTTTGTGGCCTTTGTCCGCTGGACGAACTTGGCGCCCCGGCCTTCGAGCAGTTATTTTTGGGCGCAGCTATACCCGCGGCCTATTTTTTGTACGCGGAGGCCGCTCGCAAAGTCTCGCCCCATTCCAAGTCCGGCGAACGAACTTGGCCAGCCCCACCCCCCAAGGCTATAGCCCACCCGTTTTTGTGGCCTTTTTCCGCAGGACGAACTTGGCGCCCTGGCCAACGGGCTGTTATTTTTGGGTGTGGCTGTGCCCGCGGCCTATTTTTGGCACACGGAGTCCGCTCCCAAATTCTCGCCCCATTCCGAGTCCGGCGGATAAACTTGGCCAGCCCCACCCCCAAAGGCTATAGCCCACCTGTTTTTGTGGCCTTTTTCCGCTGGACGAACATGGCGCCCAGGCCTTCGGGTGGTTATTTTTGGGCGCGGCTGTACACGCGGTGTATTTTTGGCACACGTAGGCCGTTCGCAAAGGCTCGGCCCATTCCGAGTCCGGCGGACGAACTTGGCAAGCCCTATCCCCCAAGGCCATAGCCCACCCGTTTTTGTGGCCTTTTTCCACTGGACGAACTTGCCGCCCTGGCCTTCGGACAGTTATTTTTGGGCGCGGCTGTGCCCACGGCCTATTTTTACAACACAGAGGCCGCTCGCAAAGTCTCGCCCCATTCCGAGTCCGGCGGATGAACTTTGCCAGCACCACCCCCCAAGGCTATAGCCCACCCGCTTTTGTGGCCTTTTTCCGCTGGACGAACTTGGCGCCCCGGCCTTCAGGCGGTTATTTTTTGGCGCGGCTGTGCCTCCAGCCAATTTTTGGCACACGGAGGCCGCTCGCAAAGTGTCCCCCCATTCCGAGTCCGGCGGACGAACTTGGCCAGCCCCACCCCCCAAGGCTATAGCCCACCCATTTTTGTGGCCTTTTACCGCTGGACGAACTTGGCGCTCCGGCCTTCGGGCGGTTATTTTTGGGTACGGCTGAGCCCGTGGGCTATTTTTGGCACACGGAGGCCGCTCGCAAAGGCTCGCCCCATTCCGAGTCCGGCGGACGAAATTGGCCGGCCCCACCCCCCAAGGCTATAGCCCACCCATTTTTGTGGCCTTTTTCCGCCGGACAAACTTGGCGCCCCGGCCTTAGGGCGGTTATTTTTGGCTGTGGCTGTGCCCGCAGCCTATTTTTGGCACACGGAGGCCGTTTGCAAAGTCTCACCCCTTTCCGAGTCCGGCGGACGAACTTGGCCAGCCCCACCCCCCAAGGCTCTAGCCCACCCGTTTTTGTGGCCTTTTTCCGCAGGACGAACTTGGCGCCCTGGCCAACGGGCTGTTATTTTTGGGTGTGGCTGTGCCCGCGGCCTATTTTTGGCACACGGAGTCCGCTCCCAAATTCTCGCCCCATTCCGAGTCCGGCGGACAAACTTGGCCAGCCCCACCCCCCAAGGCTATAGCCCACCCGTTTTTGTGGCCTTTTTCCGCTGGACGAACTTGGCGCCCCGGACTTCGGGCGGTTATATTTGGGCGCGGCTGTGCCCGTGGCCTCTTTTTGCCACACGGAGGCTGTTCGCAAAGTCTAGCCCCATTCCTAGTCCTGCAGACGAACTTGAACAGCCCCACCCCCCAAGGCTATAGCCCACACGCTTTTGTGGCCTTTTTCCGCTGGACGAACTTGGCGCCCCGGTCTTCGGGTGGTTATTATTGGGCGTGGCTGTGCCCGCGGCCTATTTTTCACACACGGAGGCCGCTCGCAAAGTCTCGCCCCATTCCGAGTCCGGCGGACGAACTTGGACAGCCCCACCCCCCAAGGCTATAGTCCACCCGTTTTTGTGGCCTTTTTCCGCTGGACGAACTTGGCGCCCCGGCCTTCGGGCAGTTATTTTTGGGTACGGCTGTGCCCACGGCCTATTTTTGGCACACGGAGGATGCTCGCAAAGTCTCGCCCCATTCCGAATCTGGCGGACAAACTTGGCCAGCCCCACCCCCCAAGGCTATAGCCCACCCGTTTTTGTGGCCTTTTTTAGCTGGACGAACTTGGCGCCCCGGACTTCGGGGGGTTATTTTTGGGCACGGCTGTGCCCGCGGCCTATTTTTAGCACACGGAGGCTGCTCGCAAAGTTTCGCCCCATTCCGAGTCCGACAGACGAACTTGGCCATCTCCACCCCCCAAGGCTATAGCCCACCCGTTTTTGTGGCCTTTTTCCGCTGGACGAAATTGGCGCCCCGGCCTTCGGGGGGTTATTTTTGGGCGCGCCTGTGCCCGCGGCCTATTTTTGGCACACGGAGGCCGCTCGCAAAGTCTCGCCACATTTCGAGTCCGGCGGACGAACTTGGCCAGCTCCACCCCCCAAGGCTATAGCCCACCCGTTTTTGTGGCCTTTTTCCGCTGGACGAACTTGGCGCCCCGGCCTACGGGCAGTTATTTTTGGCCGCGGCTGTCTCCAAGGTTAATTTTTGGCACACGGAGGCCGCTCGCAAAGTCTCGTCCCATTCCGAGTCCGGCGGACGAACTTGGCCAGCCCCACCCCACAAGGCTATAGCCCACCCTTTTTTGTGGCCTTTTTCCGCTGGACGAACTTGGCGCCCCGGCCTTCGGGCTGTTATTTTTGGGCGCGGCTGTGTCTGCAACGTATTTTTGGCACACAGAGGCCATTCGCAAAGTCTCGCCCCATTCCGAGTCCGGCAGACAAACTTGGCCAGACCCACCCCCCAAGGCTATAGCCCACCCGTTTTTGAGGCCTTTTTCCACTGGACGAACTTGGCACCCCGGCCTTCGGGCGGTTATTTTTGGGCGCGGCTGTGCCCGTGGCCTATTTTTGGCACACGGAGGCCGCTCGCAAAGTCTCGCCCCATTTCGAGTCCGGCGGACGAATTTGGCCAGCCGCACCCCCCAAGGCTATAGCCCACCCGTTTTTTAGGCCTTTTTCCACTGGCCGAACATGGCACCCTGGCCTTCGGGCGGTTATTTTTGGGCGCGCCTGTGCCCGCGGCCTATTTTTGGCACACGGAGGCCGCTCACAAAGTCTCGCCACATTTCGAGTCCGGCGGACGAACTTGGACAGCTCCACCCCCCAAGGCTATAGCCCACCCGTTTTTGTGGCCTTTTTCCGCTGGACGAACTTGGCGCCCCGGCCTTCGGGCGGTTATTTTTGGGCGCGCCTGTGCCCGCGGCCTATTTTTGGCACACGGAGGCCGCTCGCAAAGTCTCGCCACATTTCGAGTCCGGCGGACGAACTTGGACAGCTCCACCCCCCAAGGCTATAGCCCACCCGTTTTTGTGGCCTTTTTCCGCTGGACGAACTTGGCGCCCCGGCCTTTGGGCGGTTATTTTTGGGCACGGCTGTGCCCGCGGCCTATTTTTGGCACACGGAGGCTGCTCGCAAAGTCTCGCCACATTTCGAGTCCGGCGGACGAACTTGGCCAGCTCCACCCCCCAAGGCTATAGCCCACCCGTTTTTGTGGCCTTTTTCCGCTGGACGAACTTGGCGCCCCGGCCTTCGGGCAGTTGTTTTTGGCCGCGGCTGTGTCCAAGGTTGATTTTTGGCACACGGAGGCCGTTTGCAAAGTCTCGCCCCATTCCGAGTCCGGCGGACGAACTTGGCCAGCCCCACCCCACAAGGCTATAGCCCACCCTTTTTTGTGGCCTTTTTCCGCTGGACGAACTTGGCGCCCCGGCCTTCGGGCTGTTATTTTTGGGCGCGGCTGTGTCTGCAACGTATTTTTGGCACACAGAGGCCATTCGCAAAGTCTCGCCCCATTCCGAGTCCGGCAGACAAACTTGGCCAGACCCACCCCCCAAGGCTATAGCCCACCCGTTTTTGAGGCCTTTTTCCACTGGACGAACTTGGCACCCCGGCCTTCGGGCGGTTATTTTTGGGCGCGCCTGTGCCCGCGGCCTATTTTTGGCACACGGAGGCCGCTCGCAAAGTCTCGCCCCATTCCGAGTCCGGCGGATGAACTTGGTCAGCCCCTCCCCCCAAGGCTATAGCCCACCCGTTTTTTGGGCATTTTTGCGGCAGACGAACTTGGGGACGGCACATTCGGGTACTTATTTTTGGGCGCCGCTGTGCCCGCAGCCTATTTTTGGCACACGGAGGCCCCTCGAAAAGTCTGGCCCCATTCCGAGTCCGGCGGACGAACTTGGCCAGCCCCTTCCCCCAAGGCTATAGCCCACCCGTTTTTTGGGCATTTTTTCAGCGGACGAAGTTGGGGACCGGACCTTCGGGCCCTTATTTTTGGGCGCGGCTGTGACCGTGGCCTAGTTTTGGTACATGGAGGCCACTCACAAAGTCTGGCCCCATTCCGAGTCCGGCGGACGAACTTGGCCAGCCCACCCCCCAAGGCTATAGCCCACCCGTTTTTGTGGCCACTTTCCGCTGGACGAACATGGCGCCCCGGCCTTCGGGTGTTTATTTTTAGGCGCGGCAGTGTCCGCGGCCTATTTTTGGCACACGGAGCCCGTTCGCAAAGTCTCGCCCCATTCCGAGTCCGACGGACAAAGTTGGCCAGCGCCACCCCCCAAGGCTATAGCCCACCCGTTTTTGTGGCCTTTTTCCGCTGGACGAACAAGGCGCCCCGGCCTTCGGGTGGTTATTTTTGGGCGTGGCTGTACCCGTAGCCTATTTTTGGCACACGGAGGCCGCTCGCAAAGTCTCGCCCCATTCCGAGTCCGGCGGACGAACTTGGCCAGCCCCTCCCCACAAGGCTATAGCCGACCCGTTTTTTGGGCATTTTTGCGGCGGACGAAATTGGGAACGGGACCTTCGGGTGCTTATTTTTGGGTACCGCTGTGCCCGCGGCCTATTTTTGGCACACGGAGGCCCCTCGCAAAGTCTGACCCCATTCCGAGTCCGGCGGACGAACTTGGCCAGCCCCTCCCCCCAAGGCTATAGCCCACCCGTTTTTTGGGCATTTTTGTGGCGGACGAACTTGGGGACCGGACCTTCGGGCGCTTATTTTAGGGGACGGCTGTGACGGCGTCCTAATTTTGGTACACAGAGGCCCCTCGCAAAGTCTGGCACCATTCCAAATCCGGCGGATGAACATGGCCAGCCCCACCCCCCAAGGCTATAGCCCACCCGTTTTTTGCGCATTTTTGCGGCGGACGAACTTGGGGACCGGACCTTCGGGCAGTTATTTTTGGGCACGGATGTGGCCGCGGCCTATTTTTGGCACACGGAGGCCCCTCACAAACTCTATCCCCATTCCGAGTCCGGCGGACGAACTTGGCCAGCCCCTCCCCCCAAGGCTATAGCCCACCCGTTTTTTGGGCATTTTTGCGGCGGAAGAACTTGGGGACCGGACCTTCAGGCGTTTATTTTTGAGTGCGGCTGTGCCCGCGGCGTATTTTTGGCACACGGAGGCCCCTTGGAAACTCTGGCCCCATTCCGAGTCCGGCGGACGAACTTGGCCAGCCCCTCCCCCCAAGGCTATAGCCCACCCGTTTTTTGGGCATTTTTGTGGCGGACGAACTTGGGGACTGGACCTTCGGGCACTTATTTTTTGGCGCGGCTGTGTCCGCGGTCTATTTTTGGCACACGGAGGCCCCTCGCAAAGTCTGGCCCCATTCCGAGTCCGGCGGACGAACTTGGCAACCCCTTCCCCCAAGGCTATAGCCCACCCGTTTTTTGGGCATTTTTTCGGCGGACGAGCTTGGGGACCGGACCTTCGGGCGCTTATTTTAGGGGACGGCTGTGATGGCATCCTATTTTTGGTACACAGAGGCCCCTTGCAAAGTCTGGCCCCATTCCGAATCCGGCGAACGAACATGGCCAGCCCCACCCCCCAAGGCTATAGCCCACCCGTTTTTTGGGCATTTTTGCGGCGGACGTACTTGGGGACCGGACCTTCGGGCAGTTATTTTTGGGCGCGGCTGTGGCCACGGCCTATTTTTGGCACACGGAGGCCCCTCACAAACTCTGGCCCCATTCCGAGTCCTGCGGACGAACTTGGCCAGCCCCTCCCCCCAAGGCTATAGCCCACCCGCTTTTTGGGCATTTTTGTGGCGGACGAACTTGGGGACCGGACCTTCGGGAGCTTATTTTTTAGTGCGGCTGTGCCCGCGGTGTATTTTTGGCACACGGAGGCCCCTTGGAAACTCTGGCCCCATTCCGAGTCCGGCGGACGAACTTGGCCAGCCCCTCCCCCCAAGGCTATACCCACCCATTTTTTGGGCTTTTTTGCGGCGGACGAACTTGGGAACCGGATGTTCGGCCCTTGTTTTTGGGCGTGGCTGTGACCGCGGCCTAGTTTTGGCACACGGAGGCCCCTCGCAAAGTCTGGCCCCATTCCGAGTCCGGCGGACAAACTTGGCCAACCCCTCCCCCCAAGGCTATAACCCACCCATTTTTTGGGCATTTTTGCAGCGGACGAACTTGGGGATGGGACCTTCGGGCGCTTATTTTTGGGCGCGGCCATGACCGCGGCCTATTTTTGGCACACGGAGGCCCCTTGCAAAGTCTGGCCCCATTCCGAGTCCGGCGGACGAACTTGGCCAGCCCCTCCCCCCAAGGCTATCGCCCACCCATTTTTTGTACATTTTAGCGGCGGACGAACTTTGGGACGGGACCTTCGGCTGCTTATTTTTGGGCGCGGCTGTGCCCGCGGCATATATTTGGCACACGGAGGCCCCTCGCAAAGTCTGGCCCCATTCTGAGTCCGTCGGACGAACTTGGCCAGCCCCACCCCACAAGGCTATAGTCCACCCGTTTTTTGGGCATTTTTGCGGCGGACAAACTTGGGGACGGGACCTTCGGGCGCTTATTTTTGGGCGCGGCTGTACCCGCAGCCTATTTTTGGCACACGGAGGCCCCTCGCAAAGCCTGGCCCCATTATGAGTCCGGCGGATGAACTTGGCCAGCCCCACCCCCCAAGGCTATAGCCCACCCGTTTTTTGGGCATTTTTTCGGCGGACGAACTTGGGGACGGGACCTTCAGGCGCTTATTTTTGGAAGCGGCTGCGCCGTCGGCCTAGTTTTGGTACGCGGAGGCCCCTCGCAATGTCTGGCCCTATTCCGAGTCCGGCGGAGGAACTTGGCCAGCCCCACCCCCCGAGGCTATAGCCCATCCGTTTTTTGGGCATTTGTGCGGCGGACGAACTAGGGGACGGGACATTCGGGCGCTTATTTTTGGGGGAAGCTATGCCCGCGGCCTATTTTTGGCACACGGAGGCCCCTCGTAAAGTTTGGCCCCATTCCGAATCCGGCGGACGAACTTGGCCAGCCCCACCCACCAAGGCTATAGTCCACCCGTTTTTTGGGCATTTTTGCAGCGGACAAACTTGGGGACGGGACCTTCGGGCGCTTATTTTTGGGCGCGGCTGTGCCCGTAGCCTATTTTTGGCACACGGAGGCCCCTCGCAAAGCCTGGCCCCAATATGAGTCCGGCGGACGAACATGGCCAGCCCCACCCCCCAAGGCTATAGCCCACCCGTTTTTTGGGCATTTTAGCGGCGGACGAACTCGGGGACGGGACCTTCGGGTGCTTATTTTTGGGCGCCGCTGTGCCCGCGGCCAATTTTTGGCACACGGAAGCCCCTCGTAAAGTCTGGCCCCATTCCGAGTCCGTGGACGAACTTGGCCAGCCAGCCACCCCCAAGGCTATAGCCAACCCGTTTTTGGGCATTTTGCGGCGGTCGAACTTGGGGACGGGACCTTGGGAGCTTATTTTTGGCGCGGCTGCGGCGGCGTCCCTATTTTTGGTACACGGAGGCCCCTCGCAAAGTCTGGCCCCATTCCGGTTCTCAGCGGACGAGAACTTGGCCAGCCGCACCCCCCAAGGCTATAGCCCACCCGTTTTTTGGGCATTTTTATGGCGGACAAACTTGGGGACGGGACCTTCGGGCGGTTATTTTTGGGCGCGGCTGTGCCCGCGGCCTATTTTTGGCAGATGGAGGCCCCTCGCAAAGTCTGGCCCCATTCCGAATCCCGCGGTCGAACTTGGCCAGCCGCACCCCCCAAGGCTATAGCCCACCAGTTTTTTGGGCATTTTAGCGGCGGACGAACTTGCGGACGGGACCTTCGGGTGCTTATTTTTGGCACACGGAGGCCCCTCGCAAAGTCTGGCACCATTCCGAATCCGGCGGACGAACTTGGCCAGCCCCACCCCCCTAGGCTATAGCCCACCCGTTTTTTGGGCATTTTTACGGCGGACGAACTTGGGGACGGGACCTTCGGGCGGTAATTGTTGGGCGCGGCTGTGCCCGCGGCCTATTTTTGGCAGATGGAGACCCCTTGCAAAGTCTGGCCCCATTCCGAATCCGGCGGACGAACTTGGCCAGCCCCACCCCCCAAGGCTATAGCCCACCCGTTTTTTGGGAATTTTTGCGGCGGATGAACTTGGGGACGGGACCTTCGGGCGCTTATTTTTGGGCCCGGCTGTGTCAGTGGCCTATTTTTAGCACACAGAGGCCGCTCGCAAAGTCTGGCCCTATTTTGAGTCTGGCGGACAAACTTGGCCAGCCCCACCCCCCAAGGCTATAGCCCACCCGTTTTTTGGGCATTTTAGCGGCGGACGAACTTGGGGACCGGACCTTCGGGTGCTTATTTTTGGCACACGGAGGCCCGCAACCTATTTTTGGCACACGGAGGCCCCTTGCATAGTCTGTCCCCATTCCGAGTCCGGCGGATGAACTTGGCCAGCCCCACCCCCCAAGGCTATAGCCCACCCATTTTTTGGGCCATTTTGCGGCGGACAAACTTGGGGACGGGACCTTCGGGAACTCATTTTTGGGCGCGGCTGTACCCGCGTCCTATTTTTGGCACACGCAGGCCCCTCACAAAGTCTAGACCCATTCCAAGTCCGGCGGACGAACTTGGCCAGCCCCACCCCCCAAGGCTATAGCCCACCCGTTTTTTGGCAATTTTTGCGGCGGACGAAATTGGGGGCGGGACCTTCGGGCGCTTATTTTTGGACGCGGCTGTGCCCGTGGCCTATTTTTGGCACACAGAGGCCCCTCGCAAAGTCTGGCACCATTCCAAATCCGGCGGACGAACTTGGCCAGCCCCACCCCCCTAGGCTATATCCCACCCGTTTTTTGGGCATTTTTACGGCAGACGAACTTGGGGACGGGACCTTCGGGCGGTTATTGTTGGGCGCGGGTGTGCCCGCGGCCTATTTTTGGCAGACGGAGACCCCTCGCAAAGTCTGGCCCCATTCCAAATCCGGCGGACGAACTTGGCCAGCCCCACCCCCCAAGGTTATAGCCCACCCGTTTTTTTGGAATTTTTGCGGCGGATGAACTTGGGGATGGGACCTTCGGGCGCTTATTTTTGGGCGCGGCTGTGTACATGGCCTATTTTTGGCACACGAAGGCCGCTCGCAAAGTCTGGGCCCATTCCGAGTCCGGCGGACGAACTTGGCCAGCCCCACCCCCTAAGGCTATAGCCCACCTGTTTTTTGGGCATTTTTGCGGCGGACGAACTTGGGGACGGGACCTTCGGGCACTTATTTTTGGGCGTGGCTATGCCCGCGGCCTATTTTTGGCACACAGAGGCCCCTCGCAAAGTCTCGCCCCATTCCGAGTCCGACGGACAAACTTGGCCAGCCCCACCCCCTAGGGCTATAGCCCACCCGTTTTTTTGGCCTTTTTCCGCTGGACGAACTTGGCGCCCCGGCCTTCGGTCGGTTATTTTTGGGCGCGGCTGTGCCCGCGGCCTATTTTTGGGACACAGAGGACGGTCGCAAAGTCTCGCCCCATTCTGAGTCCGGCGGACGAACTTGGCCAGTCCCACCCCCCAAGGCGATAGCCAACCCATTTTTGCTGCCTTTTTCCGCTGGACGAACTTAGCGCCCCGGCCTTCGGGAGGTTATTTTTGGGCGCGGCTGTGCCCGCGGCCTATTTTTGGGACGCGGAGGCCGCTCGCAAAGTCTCGTCCTATTCCGAGTCCGGCGGACGAACTTGGCCAGCCCCACCCCCCAAGGCTATAGCCCACCCGTTTTTGTGGCCTTTTCCCGCTGGACGAACGTGGCGCCCCGGCCTTCGGGCGGTTATTTTTGGGCGCGGCTGTGGCCGCGGCCTATTTTTGGGACACGGAGGGCGCTCGCAAAGACTCGCCCCATTCTGAGTCCGGCGGACGAACTTGGCCAGCCCCACTCCCCAGGGCTATAGCCCACCCGTTTTTGTGGCCTTTTTCCGCTGGACGAACTTGGCGCCCCGGGCTTCGGGCGGTTATTTTTGGACGCGGCTTTGCCCGCGGCCTATTTTCGGCACACAGTGGCCGCTCGCAAAGTCTCGCCCCATTCCGAGTCCGGCGGACGAACTTGGCCAGCCCCACCCCCCAAGGCTATAGCCCACCCGTTTTTGTGGCCATTTTCCGCTGGACGAACTTGGCGCCCCGGCCTTCAGGAGGTTATTTTTGGGTGCGGCTGTGGCCGCTGCCTATTTTTGGGACACAGAGGCCGCTCGTAAAGTCTCACCCCATTCTGTGTCCGGCGGACGAACTTGGCCAGCCACACCCCCCAAGGCTATAGCCCACCTGTTTTTGTGGACTTTTTCCGATGGACGAACTTGGCTCCCTGGCCTTCGGGCCGTAATTTTTGGGCGCGGCTGTGTCCGCGGCCTATTTTTAGCACACGGAGGCCGCTCCCAAAGTTTCTCCCTATTCCGAGTCTGGCGGACGAACTTGGCCAGCCCAACCCCCCAGGGCTATAGCCCACCCCTTTTTGTGGCCTTTTTCCGCTGGATGAACTTGGCGCTCTGGCCTTCGGGCGGTAATTTTTGGGCGCGGCTGTGCCCGCGGGCTATTTTTTGCACACGGAGGCCACTCGCAAAGTCTCGCCCCATTCCGAGTCCGGCGGACGAACTTGGCCAGCCCCACCCCCCAGGGCTACAGCCCACCCGTTTTTGTGGCCTTTGTCCGCTGGACGAACTTTTTCGCCCCGGCCTTCGGGCGGTTATTTTTCGATGCGGCTGTGCCCGCGGCCTATTTTCAGTACACAGAGGCCGCTCACAAAGTCTCGCCCCATTCCGAGTCCGGCAGACGAACTTGGCGAGGCCCACCCCCCATGGCTATAGTCCACCCGTTTTTGTGGTCTTTTTCCGCTGGACGAACTTGGCGCCCCGGGCTTCGGGCGGTTATTTTTGGACGCAGCTTTGTCCGCGACCTATTTTCTGCACACAGAGGCCGCTCGCAAAGTCTCGCCCCATTCTGAGTCCGGCTGACAAACTTGGCCAGCCCCACCCCCCAAGGCTATAGCCCACCCGTTTTTGTGGCCTTTTTCCGCTGGACGAACTTGGCGCCCCGGCCGTCGGGCGGTTATTTTTTAGCGCGGCTGTGCCCGCGGCCTATTTTTGGCACACGGAGGCCGCTCGCAAAGTCTCGCCCCATTCCGAGTCCGGCGGACGAACTTGGCCAGCCCCACCCCCCAGGGCTAAAGCCCACCCGTTTTTGTGGCCTTTTTCCGCTGGACGAACTTTTTCGCCCCGGCCTTCGGGCGGTTATTTTTCAACGCGGCTGTGCCCGCGGCCTATTTTCGGTACACAGAGGCCGCTCACAAAGTCTCGCCCCATTCCGAGTCCGGCAGACGAACTTGGCCAGCCCCACCCCCCATGGCTATAGCCCACCCGTTTTTGTGGCCTTTTTCCGCTGGACGAACGTGGCGCCCCGGCCTTCGGAAGGTTATTTTTGGGCGCGGCTGTGGCCGCGGCCTATTTTGGGGACACAGAGGGTGCTCGCAAAGACTCGCCCCATTCTGAGTCCGGCGGACGAACTTGGCCTGCCCCACTCCCTAGGGCTATAGCCCACCCCTTTTTGTGGCCTTTTTCCACTGGACGAACTTGGCGCCCCGGGCTTCGGGCGGTTATTTTTGGACGCGGCTTTGACCGCGGTCTATTTTCGGCACACAGTGGCCGCTCGCAAAGTCTCGGCCCATTCCGAGTCCGGCGGACGAACTTGGCCAGCCCCACCCCCCAAGGCTATAGCACACCCGTTTTTGTGGCCATTTTCGGCTGGACGAACTTGGCGCCCCGGCCTTCGGGAGGTTATTTTTGGGTGCGGCTGTGCCCGCTGCCTATTTTTGGGACACAGAGGCGGCTCGGAAAGTCTCACCCCATTCTGTGTCCGGCGGACGAACTTGGCCAGCCCCACCCCCCAAGGCTATAGCGCACCTGTTTTTGTGGCCTTTTTCCGCTGGATGAACTTGGCGCCCCGGCCTTTGGGCGGTTATTTTTTGGCGTGGCTGTGCCCGCATCCTATTTTTTGCACACGGAGGCCCCTTGCAATGTCTCGTCCCATTCCGAGTCTGGTGGACGAACTTGGCCAGCCACACTCCCCAAGGCTATAGCCCATCCGTTTTTGCGACCTTTTTCCGCTTGATGAACTTGGTGCCCCGGCCTTCGGTCGGTTATATTTGGGCGCGGCTGTGCACGCGGCCTATTTTTGGCACACGGAAGCCGCTCACAAAGTCTCGCCCCATTCCGAGTCCGGCGGACGAACTTGGCCATCCGTGCCACCCAAGGCTATAGCCCACCCGTTTTTGTGGCCTTTTTCCGCTGGATGAACTTGGCGCTCTGGCCTTCGGGTGGTTATTTTTCGGTGCGGCTGTGCCCGCGGCCTATTTTTGGCACACGAAAGCCGCTAGAAAAGTCTTGCCCCATTCCGAGTCCGGCGGACAAACTTGGCCATCCGCACCCCCCAAGGCTATAGCCCACCCGTTTTTGTTGCCTTTTTCCGCTGGATGAACTAGGCGCTTTGGCCTTCGGGCTGTTATTTTTGGGCGCGACTGTGCCCGCGGCCTATTTTTGGCACACGGAAGCCGCTCGCAAAGTCTCGCCCCATTCCGAGTCCGGTGGACGAACTTTGCCATCCGCACCCCCCAATGCTAAAGCCCACCCGTTTTTGTTGCCTTTTTCCGCTGGACGAACTTGGCGCCCCGGCCTTCGGGCGGTTATTTTTGGGCATGGCTGTGCCCGCATCCTATTTTGGGCACACAGAGGCCCCTTGCAAAGTCTCATCCCATTCCGAGTCCGGCGGACGAACTTGGCCAGCCCCACCCCCCAAGGCTATAGCCCACCCGTTTTTGCGGCCTTTTTCCGCTGGATGAACTTGGCGCACCGGCCTTCGGTCGGTTATTTTTGGGCGCAGCTGTGCCCACGGCCTATTTTTGGCACACGAAAGCCACTCGCAAAGTCTCGCCCCATTCCGAGTCCAGTGGACGAACTTGGCCATCCGCACCCCCCAAGGCTATAGCCCACCCGTTTTTGTGGCCTTTTTGCGCTGGATGAACTTGGCGCTATGGTCTTCGGGCAGTTATTTTTGGGCGCGGCTGTTCCTGCAGCCTATTTTTGGTACACGGAGGCCACTCGTAAAGTCTCGCCCCATTCCGAGTCCGGCGGACGAACTTGGACAGCCACACCCCCCAAGGCTATAGCCCACCCGTTTTTGTGGCCTTTTTCCGGTGGACGAACTGGGCGCCCACCCTTCAGGCGGTTATTCTTGGGCGTGGCTGACCCCCCCGGCCTAATTTTGGCACACGGAGGCCGCTAACAAAGTCTCACCCCATTCCGAGTCCGGCGGACAAACTTGGCCAGCCCCACCCCCCAAGGCTATAGCCCACACGTTTTTGTGTCCTTTTTCTCCTGGACAAACTTGGTGCCCCAGCCTTCGGGCAGTCATTTTTCGGCGCGGCTGTGACCGCGGTATATCTTTGGCACACGAAAGCCACTCGCAAAGTCTCGTCCCATTCCAAGTCCGGCGGACGAACTTGGCCAGCCCCACCCCCCAAGGCTATAGCCCGCCCGTTTTTATGCCCTTTTTCCGCTGGACGAACTTCGTGCCACGGCCTTCGGGCGGTTATTTTTGGGCGTAGCTGTGCCCATGGCCTATTTTTGGAACACGGAGGCCGTTCGCAAAGTCTCGCCCCATTCCGAGCCCGGTGGACGAACTAGGCCAGCCCCACCCCCCAAGGCTATAGCCCACCCATTTTTGTGGCATTTTTCCGCTGGACGAACTTGGCGCCCCGGCGTTCGGGGGGTTATTTTTGGGCATGGCTTTGCCCGCAGCCTATTTTTGGCGCACGGAGGCCGCTCGCAAAGGCTCGTCCCATTACGAGTCCGCCGGACAAACTTGGCCAGCCCCACCCCCCAAGGCTATAGCCCAACTGTTTTTGTGGCCTTTTTCCGTAGTACGAACTTGGCGCCCCTGCCTTCAGGCGGTTATTTTTGTGTGCGGCTGTGCCCACGGCCTATCTTTGGCACACCGAGGCCGATCGCAAAGTTTCGTCCCATTCCGACTCCGGCGGACGAAGTTGGCCAGCGTCACCCCCCAAGGCTGTAGCCCACCCGTTTTTGTGGCCTTTTTCCGCTGGACGAACTTGGCGCCCCGGCCTTCGGGCGGTTATTTTTGGGCGCGTCTGTGCCAGCGGCCTATTTTTGGCACACGGAGGACCCTCGCAAAGTCTCGCGCCATTCCGAGTCCGGCGGACGAAGTGGGCCCGCCCCACCCCCCAAGGCTATAGCCCACCCGTTTTTGTGGCCTTTTTCCGCTGGACGAACTTGGCGCCCCGGCCTTCTTGCGGTTATTTTTGGGCGTGGCTGTGCCTGCGGCCTATTTTTGACACACGGAGGGCCCTCGCAAAGTCTCGCGCCATTCCGAGTCCGGCGGACGAAGTGGGCCAGCCCCACCCCCCAAGGCTATAGCTCACCCGTTTTTGTGGCCTTTTTCCGCTGGAGGAACTTGGCGCCCCGGCCATCGGGCGGTAATTTTTGGACGCGTCTGTGCCCGCGGCCTATTTTTGGTACACGGAGGCCACTCGGAAAGTCTCGCGCCATTCCTAGTCCGGCGGACGAAGTTGGCCAGCCCCACCCCCCAAGGCTATAGCCCACCCGTTTTTGTGTCCATTTTCCGCTGGACGAACTTGGCGCCCCGGCCTTCGGGCGGTTATTTTTGGGTGCGGCTGTGCCCGCGGCCTATTTTTGACACAAAGAGGTGCCTCGCAAAGTCTTGCGCCATTCCGAGTCCGGCGGACGAAGTTGGTCAGCCCCACCACCCAAGGCTATAGCCCACCCGTTTTTGTGGCCTTTTTCCTCAGGACGAACTTGGCGCCCCGGCCTTCATGAGGGTATTTTTGGGCGCGGCTGTGCCCGCGGCATATTTTTGGCACACGGAGGCCCCTCGAAAAGTCTCTCGCCATTCCGAGTCCGGCGGACGAAGTTGGCCATCCCAACCACCCAAGGCTATAGCCCACCCGTTTTTGTGGCCTTTTTCCGCTGGACGAACTTGGTGCCCCGGCCTTCGGGCTGTTATTTTTGGGCGCGGCTGTGCCCGCGGCCTATTTTTGGCACACGGAGGCCCCTTGAAAAGTCTCTCGCCATTCCGAGTCCGGCGGACGAAGTTGGCCAGCCCAACCACCCAAGGCTATAGCCCACCCGTTTTTGTGGCCTTTTTCCGCTGGACGAACTTGGCGCCCCGGCCTTCGGGCAGTTATTTTTGGGCGCGGCTGTGCCCGCGGCCTATTTTTGGCACACGGAGGCCCCTCGAAAAGTCTCTCGCAATTCCGAGTCCGGCGGACGAAGTTGGCCATCCCAACCAACCAAGGCTATAGCCCACCCGTTTTTGTGGCCTTTTTCCGCTGGACGAACTTGGCGCCCCGGCCTTCGGGCGGTTATTTTTGGGTACGGCTGTGCCCGGGGCCTAGTTTCGGCACACGGAGGCCGCTCGCAAAGTCTCGCGCCATTCCGAGTCCGGCGGACGAAGTTGGCCAGCCCCACCCCCCAAGGCTATAGCCCACCCGTTTTTGTGGCCTTTTTCCGCTGGACGAACTTGGCGCCCCGGCCTTCGGGCGGTTATTATTGGGCGCGGCTGTGCCCGCTGCCTATTTTTGGCTCACTGAGGCCCCTCGAAAAGACTCTCGCCATTCCAATTCCGGCGGACCAAGTTGGCCAGCCCAAACACCCAAGGCTATAGCCCACCCGTTTTTGTGGCCTTTTTCCGCTGGACGAACTTGGCGCCCCGGCCTTCGGGCAGTTATTTTTGGGCGCGGCTGTGACCGGGGCCTATTTTTGGCACACAGAGGCCGCTCGCAAAGTCTCGCGCCATTCCGAGTCCGGCAGACGAAGTTGGCCAGCCCCACCCCCCAAGGCTATAGCCAACCCGTTTTTGTGGCCTTTTTCCGCTGGACGAACTTGGCGCCCCGGCCTTCGGGCGGTTATTTTTGGGTACGGCTGTGTCCGGGGCCTAGTTTCGGCACACAGAGGCCGCTCGCAAAGTCTCGCGCCATTCCGAGTCCGGCGGACGAAGTTGGCCAGCCCCACCCCCCAAGGCTATAGCCCACCCGTTTTTGTGGCCTTTTTCCGCTGGACGAACTTCGCGCCCGGCCTTCGGGCAGTTATTTTTGGCGCGGCTGTGCCCATGGCCTATTTTTGGCACACGGAGGCCCCTCGAAAAGTCTCTCGCCATTCCGAGTCCGGCGGACGAAGTTGGCCATCCCAACCACCCAAGGCTATAGCCCACCCGTTTTTGTGGCCTTTTTCCGCTGGACGAACTTGGCGCCCCGGCCTTCGGGCGGTTATTTTTGGGTACGGCTGTGCCCGGGGCCTAGTTTCGGCACACGCAGGCCGCTCGCAAAGTCTCGCACCATTCCGAGTGCGGCGGACGAAAGTGGCCAGCCCCACCCCCCAAGGCTATAGCCCACCCGTTTTTGTGGCCTTTTTCCGATGGACGAACTTGGCGCCCCGGCCTTCGGGCGGTTATTTTTGGGTACGGCTGTGCCCGGGGCCTAGTTTTGGCACACGAAGGCCACTCGCAAAGTCTCGCGCCATTCCGAGTGCGGCGGACGAAGTTGGCCAGCCCCACCCCCCAAGGCTATAGCCCACCCGTTTTTGTGGCCTTTTTCCGCTGGACGAACTTGGCGCCCCGGCCTTCGGGCGGTTATTTTTTGGCGCGGCTGTGCCCGCGGCCTATTTTTGGCACACGGAGGCCCCTCGAAAAGTCTCTCGCCATTCCGAGTCCGGCGGACGAAGTTGGCCAGCCCAACCAACCAAGGCTATAGCCCACCCGTTTTTGTGGCCTTTTTCCGCTGGACGAACTTGGCGCCCCGGCCTTCGGGCAGTTATTTTTGGGCGCGGCTGTGACCGGGGCCTATTTTTGGCACACAGAGGCCGCTCGCAAAGTCTCGCGCCATTCCGAGTCCGGCAGACGAAGTTGGCCAGCCCCACCCCCCAAGGCTATAGCCAACCCGTTTTTGTGGCCTTTTTCCGCTGGACGAACTTGGCGCCCCGGCCTTCGGGCGGTTATTTTTGGGTACGGCTGTGCCCGGGGCCTAGTTTCGGCACACAGAGGCCGCTCGCAAAGTCTCGCGCCATTCCGAGTCCGGCGGACGAAGTTGGCCAGCCCCACCCCCCAAGGCTATAGCCCACCCGTTTTTGTGGCCTTTTTCCGCTGGACGAACTTGGCGCCCCGGCCTTCGGGCGGTTATTTTTGGGCGCGGCTGTGCCCGCGGCCTATTTTTGGCACACGGAGGCCCCTCGAAAAGTCTCTCGCCATTCCGAGTCCGGCGGACGAAGTTGGCCATCCCAACCACCCAAGGCTATAGCCCACCCGTTTTTGTGGCCTTTTTCCGCTGGACGAACTTGGCGCCCCGGCCTTCGGGCGGTTATTTTTGGGTACGGCTGTGCCCGGGGCCTAGTTTCGGCACACGAAGGCCGCTCGCAAAGTCTCGCACCATTCCGAGTGCGGCGGACGAAGTTGGCCAGCCCCACCCCCCAAGGCTATAGCCCACCCGTTTTTGTGGCCTTTTTCCGCTGGACGAACTTGGCGCCCGGCCTTGGGCGGTTATTTTTGGCGCGGCTGTGCCCGCGGCCTATTTTAACACGGAGGCCCCTCGAAAAGTCTCTCGCCATTCCGAGTCCGGCGGACGAAGTTGGCCAGCCCAACCCCCCACGGCTATAGCCCACCCGTTTTTTGGCCATTTTTCCGCTGGACGAACTTGGCGCCCCGGCCTTCGGGCAGTTATTTTTGGGCGCGGCTGTGACCGGGGCCTATTTTTGGCACACAGAGGCCGCTCGCAAAGTCTCGCCCCATTCCGAGTCCGGCAGACGAAGTTGGCCAGCCCCACCCCCCAAGGCTATAGCCAACCCGTTTTTGTGGCCTTTTTCCGCTGGACGAACTTGGCGCCCCGGCCTTCGGGCGGTTATTTTTGGGTACGGCTGTGTCCGGGGCCTAGTTTCGGCACACGGAGGCCGCTCGCAAAGTCTCGCGCCATTCCGAGTCCGGCGGACGAAGTTGGCCAGCCCAACCACCCAAGGCTATAGCCCACCCGTTTTTGTGGCCTTTTTCCGCTGGACGAACTTGGCGCCCCGGCCTTCGGGCGGTTATTTTTGGGCGCGGCTGTGCCCGCGGCCTATTTTTGGCACACGGAGGCCCCTCGAAAAGTCTCTCGCCATTCCGAGTCGGGCGGACGAAGTTGGCCAGCCCAACCACCCAAGGCTATAGCCCACCCGTTTTTGTGGCCTTTTTCCGCTGGACGAACTTGGCGCCCCGGCCTTCGGGCAGTTATTTTTGGGCGCGGCTGTGACCGGGGCCTATTTTTGGAACACAGAGGCCGCTCGCAAAGTCTCGTGCCATTCCGAGTCCGGCGGACGAAGTTGGGCAGCCCCACCCCCCAAGGCTATAGCCAACCCGTTTTTGTGGCCTTTTTCCGCTGGACGAACTTGGCGCCCCGGCCTTCGGGCGGTTATTTTTGGACGGGGCTGTGCCCAGGGCCTATTTTTGGTACACGGAGGGCACTCGCAAAGTCTCGCAGCATTCCGAGTCCGGCGGACGAAGTTGGCCAGCCCCACCCCCCAAGGCTAGCCCACCCATTTTTGTGGCCTTTTTCCGCTGGACGAACTTGGCGCCCCGGCCTTCGGGCGGTGATTTTTGGGCGTGGCTGTGTCTGGGGCCTAGTTTCGGCACACGGAGGCCGCTCGCAAAGTCTCGCGCCATTCCGAGTCCTTCGGACGAAGTTGGCCAGCCCCACCCCCCAAGGCTATAGCCCACCCGTTTTTGTGGCCTTTTTCCGCTGGACGAACTTGGCGCCCCGGCCTTCGGTCGGGTATTTTTCGGCGCGGCTGTGCCCGCGGCCTATTTTTGGCACACGGAGGCGCCTCGCAAAGTCTCGCGCCATTCCGAGTCCGGCGGACGAAGTTGGCCAGCCCCACCCCCCAAGGCTATAGCCCACCCGTTTTTGTGGCCTTTTTCCGCTGGACGAACTTGGCGCTGCGGCCTACGGGCGGGTATTTTTGGGTGCGGCTGTGGCCGCGGCCTATTTTTCGCACACGGAGGCGCCTCGCAAAGTCTCGCGCCATTCCGAGTCCGGCGGACGAAGTTGGCCAGCCCCACCCCCCAAGGCTATAGCCCACCCGTTTTTGTGGCCTTTTTCCGCTGGACAATTTGGCGCCGCGGCCTTCGGTCGGGTATTTTTCGGCGCGGCTGTGCCCGCGGCCTATTTTTGGCACACGGAGGCGCCTCGCAAAGTCGCGCGCCATTCCGAATCCGGCGGACGAAGTTGGCCAGCCCCACCCCCCAAGGCTATAGCCCACCCGTTTTTGTGGCCTTTTTCCGCTGGACGAACTTGGCGCTGCGGCCTTCGGGCAGGTATTTTTGGGCGCAGCTGTGCCCGCGGCGTATTTTTGGTACACGGGGGTGCCTCGCAAAGTCTCGCGCCATTCCGAGTCCGGCGGAAGAAGTTGGCCAGCCCCACCCCCCAAGGCTATAGCCCACCCGTTTTTGTGGCCTTTTTCCGCTGGACAATTTGGCGCCGCGGCCTTCGGTCGGGTATTTTTGGGCGCGGCTGTGCCCGCGGCCTATTTTTGGCACACGGAGGCGCCTTGCAAAGTCGCGCGCCATTCCGAGTCCGGCGGACGAAGTTCGCCAGCCACACCTCCCAAGGCTATAGCCCACCCGTTTTTGTGGCCTTTTTCCGCTGGACGAACTTGGCGCCCCGGCCAACGGGCTGTTATTTTTGGGTGTGGCAGTGCCCGCGGCCTATTTTTGGCACACGGAGGCGCCTCGCAAAGTCTCGCGCCATTCCGAGTCCGGCGGACGAAGTTGGCCAGCCCCACCCCCCAAGGCTATAGCCCACCCGTTTTTGTGGCCTTTTTCTGCTGGACGAACTTGGCGTCGCGGCCTTCGGGCGGGTATTTTTGGGCGCGGCGGTGCCCGCGGCCTATTTTTGGCACACGGAGGTGCCTCGCAAAGTCTCGCGCCATTCCGAGTCCGCCGGACGAAGTTGGACAGCCCCACCCCCCAAGGCTATAGCCCACCCGTTTTTGTGGCCTTTTTCCGCTGGACGAACTTGGCGCCGCGGCCTTCGGGCGGGTATTTTTAGGTGCGGCTGTTCCCCCAGCCTATTTTTGGTGCACGGAGGCACCTCGTAAAGTCTCGCGCCATTCTGAGTCCGGCGGACGAAGTTGCCCAGCCGCACCCCCCAAGGCTATAGCCCACCTGTTTTTGTGGCCTTTTTCCGCTGGACGAACTTGGCGCCCCGGCCTTCGGTCGGGTATTTTTGGGCGCGCTGTGCCCGCGGCCTATCTTTGGAACACGGAGGACGCTCGCTAAGTCTCGCCCCATTCCGAGGCCGGCGGACGAACTTGGCCGGCCCCACCCCCCAAGGCTATAGCCCACACGTTTTTGTGGCCCTTTTCCGCTGGACGAACTTGGCGCCCCGGCCAACGGGATGTTATTTTTGGGTGTGGCAGTGCCCGCGGCCTATTTTTGGCACACGGAGGCCGCTCGCAAAGTCTCGTCCCATTCCGAGTCCGGCGGACGAACTTGGCCAGCCCCACCCCCCATGGCAATAGCCCACCCGTTTTTGTGGCCTTTTTCCGCTGGATGAACTTGGCGACCCGGCCTTCGGGTGGTTATTTTTCATTGCGGCCGTGCCCGTGGCCTATTTTTGGCACACGGAGGCTGCTCGCAAAGTCTCGTCCCAGTCCGAGTCCGGCGGACGAACATGGCCAGCCCCACCCCTCAAGGCTATAGCCCACCCGATTTTGTGGCCTTTTTCCGCTGGACGAACTTGGCGCCCCGGCCTTCGGGCGGTTATTTTTGGGCGCGGCTGTACCCGCGGCCTATTTTTGGCACACGGAGGCCGCTCGCAAACTCTCGCCCCATTCCAAGTCCGGCGAACAAACTTGGCCAGCCCCACCCCCCAAGGCTATAGCCCACCCGTTTTTGTGGCCTTTTTCCGCCGGTCGAATTTGCCGCCCCGGCCTTCGGGCTGTTATTTGTGGGCGCGGCTCTGCCCGGGGCGTATTTTTCACACCACGAGTCCGCTCGCAAAGGCTCGCCCCATTCCGAGGCCGGCGGACGAACTTGGCCGGCCCCACCCCCCAAGGCTATAGCCCACACGTTTTTGTGGCCCTTTTCCGCTGGACGAACTTGGTGCCCCGGCCTTCGGGCAGTTATTTGTGGGCGCGGCTGTGCCGCGGCCTATTTTTGGCACACGGAGGTTGCTTGCAAAGTTTCGCCCCATTCCGAGTCCGGCGGACGAATTTTGCCGGCCCCACCCCCCAAGGCTATAGCCCACCCGTTTTTGTGGCCCTTTTCCGCTGGATGAACTTGGTGCCCCGGCCTTCGGGCAGTTATTTTTGGGCGCGGCTGTGCTCGCAGCCTATTTTTGGCACACGGAGGCCGCTCGCAAAGTCTCACCCCCATTCCGAGTCCGGCGGACGAACTTGGCCAGCCCCACTCCCCAAGGCTATAGCCCACCCGTTTTTGTGGCCTTTTTCCGCCGGACGAATTTGGCGCCCCGGCCTTCGGGCGGTTATTTTGGAGTGCGGCTGTGCCCGCGGCCTATTTTTGGCACATAGAGGCCGCTCGCAAAGTGTCGCCACATTCCGAGGCCGGCGGACGAATTTGGCCAGCCCCACCCCCCAAGGCTATAGCCCACCCGTTCTTGTGGCCTCTTTCCGCTGGACGAACTTGGCGCCCCGATCTTCGGGCGGTATTTTTTGGGCGCGGCTGTGCCCGCGGTCTATTTTTGGCACACGGAGGCCGCTTTTAAATTCTCGCACCATTCCGAGTCCGGCGGACGAACTTGACCAGCCCCACCCCCCAAGGCTATAGCCCACCCGTTCTTGTGGCCTCTTTCCGCTGGACGAACTTGGCGCCCCGATCTTCGGGCGGTTTTTTTTGGGCGCGACTGTGCCCGCGGTCTATTTTTGGCACACGGAGGCCGCTTTTAAATTCTCGCACCATTCCGAGTCCGGCGGACGAACTTGGCCAGCCCCACCCCCCAAGGCTATAGCCCACCCGTTTTTGTGGCCTTTTTCCGCAGGACGAACTTGGCGCCCCGGCCAACGGGCTGTTATTTTTGGGTGTGGCTGTGCCCGCGGCCTATTTTTGGCACACGGAGTCCGCTCCCAAATGCTCGCCCCATTCCGAGTCCGGCGGACAAACTTGGCCAGCCCCACCCCCAAAGGCTATAGCCCACCCGTTTTTGTGGCCTTTTTCCGCTGGACGAACATGGCGCCCCAGCCTTCGGGTGGTTATTTTTGGGGGAAGCTGTGCCCGCGGCCTATGTTTGGCACACCTAGGCCGCTCGCAAAGTCTCGCCCCATTCCGAGTCTAGCGGACGAACGTGGCAAGCCCCACCCCCCAAGGCAATAGCCCACCCATTTTTGTGGCCTTTTCCGCTGGGCCAGACTTGGCGCCCCAGCCTTCGGGTGGTTATTTTTGGGCGCGCCTGTGTCTGACGATATTTTACCCAGCACCACGTGGAGGCCGTTCGCAAAGGCTCGGCCCATTC
>JAUJEF010000529.1:0-48000 GCA_030444885.1 Citrus sp. QX-2021 | reverse complement strand
CGGCTAATTTTTGGTATGCGGAGGCCGCTCCCAAAGTCTCACCCCATTCCGAGACCGGCGGACGAAGTTGGTAGCCCCTCCCCCCAAGGCTATAGCCCACCCGTTTTTTGGCCATTTTTCCGCTGGGGGGTTTGGGCGCGCCGAACTTCGGGGGGTTATTTTTGGGCGTGGCTGTGTCCGCGGCCAATTTTTGGTACGCGGAGGCCGTTCGCAAAGTGTCGCCCCATTCCGAGTCCGGCGGACGAAGTTGGCCAGCCCCTCCCCCCAAGGCTATAGCCCTCCCGTTTTTTTGCCATTTTTCCGCTGGACGAACTTGGCGCCCCGGCCTTCGGGCGGTTATTTTTGGGTGCGGCTGTACCCGCGGCCTATTTTTGGCACGTGGAGGCTGTTCGCAAAGTCTCGCCCCATTCCGAGTCCGGCGGACGAGGTTGGCCAGCCCCTCCCCCCAAGGCTATAGCCCTCCCGTTTTTTGTCCATTTTTCCGCTGGACAAAATTGGCGCCCCGGCCTTCGGGCGGTTATTTTTGTGCGCGGCAGTACCCGCGGCCTATTTTTGGCACACGGAGGCCGTTCGCAAAGTCTCGCCCCATTCCGAGTCCGGCGGACGAAGTGGGCCGGCCCCTCCCCCCAAGGCTATAGCCCACCTGTTTTTTGGCCATTTTTCCGCTGGACGAACTTGGCGCCCCGGCCTTCGGGTGGTTATTTTTGGGCGCGGCTGTGCCCGCGGCCTATTTTTAGCACGCGGAGGCCGATCGCAAAGTCTCGACCCATTCCGAGTCCGGCGGACGAAGGTACCCAGCCCCTCCTACCAAGGCTATAGCCCACCCGTTTTTTGGCCATTTTTCCGCTGGGGGGTTTGGGCGCGCCGACCTTCGGGTGGTTATTTTTGGGCGTGGTTGTGCCCGTGGCCAATTTTTGGCACGCGGAGAACGCTCGCAAAGTCTCGCCCCATACCGAGTCCGGCGGGCGAAGTTGGCCACCCCCTCCCCCCGAGGCTATAGCCCACCCATTTTTTGGCCATTTTTCTGCTGGACGAACTTGGCGCCCCGGCCTTCGGGCGGTTATTTTTGGGCGCGGCTGTGCCCGTGGCCAATTGTTGGCACGCGGAGGCCGCTCAAAAAGTCTCGTCCCATTCCGAGTCCGGGGGACGAAGTTGGCCAGCCCCGCCCCCCAAGGCTATAGCCCACCCGTTTTTTGGCAATTTTTCCGCTGGGGGGTTTGGGCGCGCCGACCTTCGGGGGGTTATTTTTGGGCACGGCTGTGCCCGCTGCCTATTTTTGGCACGCGGAGGCCGTTCGCAAAGTCTCGACCCATTCCGAGTCCGGCGGACGAAGTTGCCCAGTCCCTCCCCCCAAGGCTATAGCCCACCCGTTTTTTGGCCATTTTTCCGCTGGACGAACTTGGCGCCCCGGCCTTCGGGCGGTTATTTTTGGGAACGGCTGTGCCCGCGGCCTATTTTTGGCACGCGGAGGTAGCTCAGAAAGTCTCGGCCCATTCCGAGTCCGGCGGACGAAGTGGGCCGGCCCCTCCCCCCAAGGCTATAGCCCACCCGTTTTTTGGCCATTTTTCCGCTGGACGAACTTTGCGCCCCGACCTTCGGGTGGTTATTTTTGGGCGTGGCTGTGCCCGCGGCCTATTTTTGGCACGCGGAAGCCGCTCGTAAAGTCTCACCCCATTCCGAGTCCGGCGGACGAAGTCGGCCAGCCCCTCCCCCCAAGGCTATAGCCCACCCGTTTTTTGGCCTTTTTTCTGCTGGGGGGTTTGGGCGCAACGACCTTCGGGGGGTTATTTTTGGGCGCGGTTGTGACCGCGGCCTATTTTTGGCAGGCGGAGGCCGCTCGTAAAGTCTCACCCCATTCCGAGTCAGGCGGACGAAGTTGGCCAGCCCCTCCCCCCAAGGCTATAGCCCACCAGTTTTTTGGCCATTTTTCCGCTGGACGAACTTGGCGCCCCGGCCTTCGGGTGGTTATTTTTGGGCGCGGCTGTGCCCACGGCCTATTTTGGCACGCGCAGACTGCTCGTAAAGTCTCGCCCCATTCCGAGTCCGGCGGACGAAGTAGGCCAGCCCCTCCCCCCGAGGCTATAGCCCACCCGTTTTTTGGCCATTTTTCCGCTGGATGAACTTTGCGCCCCGGCCTTCGGGCGGTTATTTTTGGGCGCGGCTGTGCCCGGGGCCTATTTTTGGCACGCGGAGGCCGCTCGCAAAGTCTCGCCCCATTCTGAGCCCGGCGGACGAAGTGGGCCAGCCCCTCCCCCCATGGCTATAGCCCACCCGTTTTTTGGCCATTTTTCCGCTGGGGGGTTTGGGCGCGCCGACCTTCGGGCGGTTATTCTTGGCTGCGGCTGTGCCCGCGGTCTATTTTTAGCACGCGGAGGCCGCTCGCAAAGTCTCTCCCCATTCCGAGTCCGGCGGACTAACTTGGCCAGCCCCTCCCCCCAAGGCTATATCCCACCCGTTTTTTGGCCATTTTTCCGTTGGGGGTTTTGGGCGCGCCAACCTTCGGGCGGTTATTTTTGGGTGCGGCTGTGCCCGCGGCCTATTTTTGGCACACGGAGGCCCCTCGTAAAGTCTCGCACCATTCCGAGTCCGGCGGACGAAGTTGGCCAGCCCCACCCCCCAAGGCCATAGCCCACCCGTTTTTGTGGCCTTTTTCCGCTGGACAAACTTGGCGCCCCGGCCTTCGGGCGGTTATTTTTTGGCTCGGCTGTGGCCGCCGCCTATTTTTGGCACACTGAGTCCGCTCGCAAAGTCTCGCGCCATTCCGAGTCCGGCGGACGAAGTTGGCCAGCCCCACCCCCCAAGGCTATAGCCCACCCGTTTTTGTGCCTTTTTCCGCTGGACGAACTTGGCGCCCCGGCCTTCGGGCGTTTATTTTTGGGCACGGCTGTACCCACGGCCTATTTTTGGCACATGGAGGCCGTTCGCAAAGTCTCGTGCCATTCCGAGTCCGGCGGACTAAGTTGGCCAGCCCCACACCCCAAGGCTATAGCCCACCCGTTTTTGTGACCTTTTTCCACTGGACGAACTTGGCGCCCCGGCCTTCGGGCGGTTATTTTTGGGCGCGGCTGTGCCCGCGGTCTATTTACGGCAAACGGAGGAACCTCGCAAACTCGCACGCCATTCCGAGTCCGCGGACGAAGTGGGCCAGCCCCACCCCCCAAGGCTATAGCCCACCCGTTTTTGTGGCCTTTTTCCGCTGGACGAACTTGGCGGGCCAGCCTTCGTGCGGTTATTTTTGGGCGCGGCTGTGGTCGCGGCCTATTTTTGGCACACGGAGACCCCTCGTAAAGTCTCGCGCCATTCCGAGTCCGGCGGACGAAGTTGGCCAGCCCCACCCCCCAAGGCTATAGCCCACCCGTTTTTGTGGCCTTTTTCCGCTGGACGAACTAGGCGCCCCGGCCTTCGGGCGGTTATTTTTCGGCGCAGCTGTGCCCGCGGCCTTTTTTTGGCACACGAAGGCCCCTCGCAAAGTCTTGCGCCATTCCGAGTCCGGCGGACGAAGTTGGCTAGCCCCAGCACCCAAGGCTATAGCCCACCCGTTTTTGTGCTTTTTTTCGGCTGGACGAACTAGGCGCCCCGGCCTTCGGGCGGTTATTTTTCGACGCGGCTGTACCCGCGGCCTATTTATGGCACACAGGAGGCCCCTCGCAAAGTCTCGCGCCATTCCGAGTCCGGCGGACGAAGTTGGCCAGCCCCACCCCCCAAGGCTATAGCCCACCCGTTTTTGTGGCTTTTTTCCGCTGGACGAACTAGGCGCCCCGGCCTTCGGGCGGTTATTTTTCGACGCGGCTGTGCCCGCGGCCTATTTTTGGCACACGGAGGCCGCTCGCTAAGTCTCGCGCCATTCCGAGTCCGGCGGACGAAGTTGGCCAGCCCCACCCCCCAAGGCTATAGCCCACCAATTTTTGTGGCCTTTTTCCGCTGGACGAACTTGGCGCCCCGGCCTTCGGGCGGTTATTTTTGGGTGCGGCTGTGACCGCGGCCTATTTTTGGCACACGGAGGCCCCTCATAAAGTCTCGTACCATTCCCAGTCCGGCGGACGAAGTTGGCCAGCCCCACCCCCCAAGGCCATAGCCCACCCGTTTTTGTGGCCTTTTACCGCTGGACGAACTTGGCGCCCCGGCCTTCGGGCGGTTATTTTTGGGTGCGGCTGTGACCGCGGCCTATTTTTGGCACACGGAGGCCCCTCATAAAGTCTCGTACCATTCCCAGTCCGGCGGACGAAGTTGGCCAGCCCCACCCCCCAAGGCCATAGCCCACCCGTTTTTGTGGCCTTTTTCCGCTGGACGAACTTGGCGCCCCGGCCTTCGGATGGTTATTTTTGGGCGCGGCTATGCCCGAAGCCTATTTTTGGCAAACGGAGGCCCCTCGTAAAGTCTCGCGCCATTCCGAGTCTGGCGGACGAAGTTTGCCAGCCCCACCACCCAAGGCTATAGCCCACCCGTTTTTGTGGCTTTTTTCCGCTGGACGAATTAGGCGCCCCGGCCTTCGGGCGGTTATTTTTCGACGCGGCTGTACCCGCGGCCTATTTATGGCACCCAAAGGCCCCTCGCAAAGTCTCGCGCCATTCCGATTTCGGCGGACGAAGTTGGCCAGCCCCACCCCCCAAGGCTATAGCCCACCCGTTTTTGTGCCTTTTTTCCGCTGGACGAACTTGGCGCCCCGGCCTTCGGGCATTTATTTTTTGGCGCGGCTGTGCCCACGGCCTATTTTTGGCACATGGAGGCCCTTCGCAAAGTCTCGCGCCATTCCGAGTCCGGCGGAGGAAGTTGGCCAGCCCCACCCCCCAAGGCTATAGCCCACCCGTTTTTGTGGCCTTTTTCCACTGGTCGAACTTGGCGCCCCGGCCTTCGGGCGGTTATTTTTCGACGCGGCTGTACCCGTGGCCTATTTATGGCACACGGAGGCCCCTCGCAAAGTCTCACACCATTCCGAGTCCGGCGGACGAAGTTGGCCAGCCGCACCCCCCAAGGCTATAGCCCACCCGTTTTTGTGGCCTTCTTCCGCTGGACGAACTTGGCGCCCCGGCCTTCGGGCGGGTATTTTTGGGCGCGGCTGTGTCCGCGGCCTATTTTTGGCACACGGAGGTGCCTCGTAAAGTCTCGCACCATTCCGAGTCCGACGGACGAAGTTGGCCAGCCCCACCCCCCAAGGCTATAGCCCACCCGTTTTTGTGGCCTTTTTCCGCTGGACGAACTTGGCGCCCCGGCCTTCGGGCGGGTATTTTTGGGCGCGGCTGTTCCCGCGGCCTATTTTTAGCACACAGAGGCCGCTCGCAAAGTCTCGCCTCATTCAGAGTCTGGCGGACGAAGTTGGCAGCCCCTCCCCCCAAGGCTATAGCCCACCCGTTTTTTAGCCATTTTTCCGCTGGACGAACTTGGCCCCCCGGCGTTCGGGCAGTTATTTTTGGCGGCAGCTGTGCCCGCGGCCTATTTTTGGTGCGCGGAGGCCGCTCGCAAAGTCTCGCCCCATTCCGAGTCCGGCGGACGAAGTTGGCCAGCCCCTCCCCCCAAGGCTATAGCCCACCCCTTTTTTGGCCATTTTTCTGCTGGGGGGTTTGGGCGCGCCGACCTTCGGGGGGTTATTTTTGGGCGCGGCTGTGTCCGCGTCCAATTTTTGGTACGCGGAGGACGCTCGCAAAGTCTCCCCCATTCCGAGTCCGGCGGACGAAGTTGGCCAGCCCCTCCCCCCAAGGCTATAGCCCACCCGTTTTTTGGCCATTTTTCCGCTGGACGAACTTGGCGCCCCGGCCTTCGGGCGGTTATTTTTGGGTGCGGCTGTGCCCACGGCCTATTTTTGGCACGTGGAGGCTGTTCTCAAAGTCTCGCCCCATTCCGAGTCCGGCGGACGAAGTTGGCCAGCCCCTCCCCCCAAGGCTATAGCCCTCCCGTTTTTTGGCCATTTTTCCGCTGGACGAACTTGGCCCCCCGGCCTTCGGGCGATTAATTTTGGACGCGGCTGTGCCCGCGGCCTATTTTTGGCACGCGGAGGCCGCTCGCAAAGTCTCGCCCCATTCCGAGTCCAGCGGACGAAGTGGGCCGGCCCCCCCACACAACGCTATAGCCCACCTGTTTTTTGGCCATTTTTCCGTTGGATCTAACTTGGCGCCCGTTCTTCGGGCGGTTATATTTGGGCGCGGCTGTGCCCGCGGCCTATTTTTGGAACGCAGGCAGCTCGCAAAGTCTCGCCCCATTCCGAGTCCGGCGGACGAAGTTGGCCAGCCCCTCCCCCCAAGGCTATAGGCCACCCGTTTTTGGGCCATTTTTCCGCTGGACGAACTTGGCTCCCCGGCCTTCGGGCGGTTGTTTTTGGGCGCGGCTGTGCCTGCGGCCTATTTTTGGCACGCGGAGGCCGTTCGCAAAGTCTCGCCCCATTCCGAGTCCGGCGGACGAAGTTGGCCAGCCCCTCCCCCCAAGGCTATAGCCCACCCGATTTTGGGCCATTTTTCCGCTGGACGAACTTGGCGCCCCGGCCTTCGGGCAGTTATTTTTGGGCACGACTGTCCCCGTGGCCTATTTTTGGTACGCGGAGGCCGCTCGCAAAGTCTCGCCCCATTCCGAGTCCGGCGGACGAAGTGGGCCAGCCCCTGCCCCCAAGGCTATAGCACACCCGTTTTTTGGCCATTTTTCTGCTGGACAAACTTGGCGCCCCGGCCTTCGGGCGGTTGTTTTTGGGCGCGGCTGTGCCTGCGGCCTATTTTTGGTATGCGGAGGCCGTTCGCAAAGTCTCGCCCCATTCCGAGTCCGGCGGACGAAGTTGGCAGCCCCTCCCCCCAAGGCTATACCCACCCATTTTTTGGCCATTTTTCCGCTGGAGGGTTTGGACGCGCCGACCTTCGGGGGGTTATTTTTGGGCGCGGCTGTGTTCGCGGCCAATATTTGGTACACGGAGGCCGCTCGCAAAGTCTAGCCCCATTCCGAGTCCGGCGGACGAAATTGGCCAGCCCCTACCCCCAAGGCTATAGCCCACCCGTTTTTTGGCCATTTTTCCACTGGTCGAACTTGGCGCCCCGGCCTTCGGGCGGTTATTTTTGGCCGTGGCTGTGCCCGCGGACTATTTTTGGCACGCGGAGGCCGCTCGTAAAGTCTCACCCCATTCCGAGTCCGGCGGACGAAGTGGGCCAGCCCCTCCCCCCAAGGCTATAGCCCACCCGTTTTTTGGCCATTTTTCCGCTGGGGGGTTTGGGCGCGCCGACCTTCGGGGGGTTATTTTATGGTGCGGCTGTGCCCGTGGCCTATTTTTGGCACGCGGAGGCCGCTCGTAAAGTCTCGCCCCATTCCGAGTCCGGCGGACGAAGTTGGCCAGCCCCTCCCCCCAAGGCTATAGCCCACCCGTTTTTTGGCCTTTTTTCCATTGGACGAACTTGGCGCCCCGATCTACGGGCGGTTATATTGGGGCGCAGCTGTGCCCGCGGCCTATTTTTGGCACGCGGAGGCCGCTCGCAAAGTCTCGCCTCATTCAGAGTCTGGCGGACGAAGTTGGCAGCCCCTCCCCCCAAGGCTATAGCCCACCCGTTTTTTAGCCATTTTTCCGCTGGACGAACTTGGCCCCCCGGCGTTCGGGCAGTTATTTTTGGCGGCAGCTGTGCCCGCGGCCTATTTTTGGTGCGCGGAGGCCGCTCGCAAAGTCTCGCCCCATTCCGAGTCCGGCGGACGAAGTTGGCCAGCCCCTCCCCCCAAGGCTATAGCCCACCCCTTTTTTGGCCATTTTTCTGCTGGGGGGTTTGGGCGCGCCGACCTTCGGGGGGTTATTTTTGGGCGCGGCTGTGTCCGCGTCCAATTTTTGGTACGCGGAGGACGCTCGCAAAGTCTCCCCCATTCCGAGTCCGGCGGACGAAGTTGGCCAGCCCGTACCCCCAAGGCTATAGCCCACCCGTTTTTTGGCCATTTTTCCGCTGGACGAACTTGGCGCCCCGGCCTTCGGGCGGTTATTTTTGGGTGCGGCTGTGCCCACGGCCTATTTTTGGCACGTGGAGGCTGTTCTCAAAGTCTCGCCCCATTCCGAGTCCGGCGGACGAAGTTGGCCAGCCCCTCCCCCCAAGGCTATAGCCCTCCCGTTTTTTGGCCATTTTTCCGCTGGACGAACTTGGCCCCCCGGCCTTCGGGCGATTATTTTTGGACGCGGCTGTGCCCGCGGCCTATTTTTGGCACGCGGAGGCCGCTCGCAAAGTCTCGCCCCATTCCGAGTCCAGCGGACGAAGTGGGCCGGCCCCTCCCCCCAAGGCTATAGCCCACCTGTTTTTTGGCCATTTTTCCGTTGGACGAACTTGGCGCCCCGTTCTTCGGGCGGTTATATTTGGGCGCGGCTGTGCCCGCGGCCTATTTTTGGAACGCGGAGGCAGCTCGCAAAGTCTCGCCCCATTCCGAGTCCGGCGGACGAAGTTGGCCAGCCCCTCCCCCCAAGGCTATAGGCCACCCGTTTTTGGGCCATTTTTCCGCTGGACGAACTTGGCTCCCCGGCCTTCGGGCGGTTGTTTTTGGGCGCGGCTGTGCCTGCGGCCTATTTTTGGCACGCGGAGGCCGTTCGCAAAGTCTCGTCCCATTCCGAGTCCGGCGGACGAAGTTGGCCAGCCCCTCCCCCCAAGGCTATAGCCCACCCGATTTTGGGCCATTTTTCCGCTGGACGAACTTGGCGCCCCGGCCTTCGGGCAGTTATTTTTGGGCACGACTGTCCCCGTGGCCTATTTTTGGTACGCGGAGGCCGCTCGCAAAGTCTCGCCCCATTCCGAGTCCGGCGGACGAAGTGGGCCAGCCCCTGCCCCCAAGGCTATAGCACACCCGTTTTTTGGCCATTTTTCCGCTGGACAAACTTGGCGCCCCGGCCTTCGGGCGGTTGTTTTTGGGCGCGGCTGTGCCTGCGGCCTATTTTTGGTACGCGGAGGCCGTTCGCAAAGTCTCGCCCCATTCCGAGTCCGGCGGACGAAGTTGGCAGCCCCTCCCCCCAAGGCTATACCCACCCATTTTTTGGCCATTTTTCCGCTGGAGGGTTTGGACGCGCCGACCTTCGGGGGGTTATTTTTGGGCGCGGCTGTGTTCGCGGCCAATATTTGGTACACGGAGGCCGCTCGCAAAGTCTTGCCCCATTCCGAGTCCGGCGGACGAAATTGGCCAGCCCCTACCCCCAAGGCTATAGCCCACCCGTTTTTTGGCCATTTTTCCGCTGGTCGAACTTGGCGCCCCGGCCTTCGGGCGGTTATTTTTGGCCGTGGCTGTGCCCGCGGACTATTTTTGGCACGCGGAGGCCGCTCGTAAAGTCTCACCCCATTCCGAGTCCGGCGGACGAAGTGGGCCAGCCCCTCCCCCCAAGGCTATAGCCCACCCGTTTTTTGGCCATTTTTCCGCTGGGGGGTTTGGGCGCGCCGACCTTCGGGGGGTTATTTTATGGCGCGGCTGTGCCCGTGGCCTATTTTTGGCACGCGGAGGCCGCTCGTAAAGTCTCGCCCCATTTCGAGTCCGGCGGACGAAGTTGGCCAGCCCCTCCCCCCAAGGCTATAGCCCACCCGTTTTTTGGCCATTTTTCCGCTGGGGTTTGGCGCGCTTGACCTTCGGGGGTTATTTTATGGCGCGGCTGTGCCCGTGGCCTATTTTTGGCACGCGGAGGCCGCTCGTAAAGTCTCGCCCCATTCCGAGTCCGGCGGACGAAGTTGGCCAGCCCCTCCCCCCAAGGCTATAGCCCACCCGTTTTTTGGCCTTTTTTCCATTGGACGAACTTGGCGCCCCGATCTACGGGCGGTTATATTGGGGTGCAGCTGTGCCCGCGGCCTATTTTTGGCACGCGGAGGCCGCTCGCAAAGTCTCGCCTCATTCAGAGTCTGGCGGACGAAGTTGGCAGCCCCTCCCCCCAAGGCTATAGCCCACCCGTTTTTTAGCCATTTTTCCGCTGGACGAACTTGGCCCCCCGGCGTTCGGGCGGTTATTTTTGTGCGCGGCAGTACCCACGGCCTATTTTTGGCACACGGAGGCCGTTCGCAAAGTCTCGCCCCATTCCGAGTCCGGCGGACGAAGTGGGCCGGCCCCTCCCCCCAAGGCTATAGCCCACCTGTTTTTTGGCCATTTTTCCGCTGGACGAACTTGGCGCCCCGGCCTTCGGGTGGTTATTTTTGGGCGCGGCTGTGCCCGCGGCCTATTTTTGGCACGCGGAGGCCGATCGCAAAGTCTCGACCCATTCCGAGTCCGGCGGACGAAGGTACCCAGCCCCTCCTACCAAGGCTATAGCCCACCCGTTTTTTGGCCATTTTTCCGCTGGGGGGTTTGGGCGCGCCGACCTTCGGGTGGTTATTTTTGGGCGTGGTTGTGCCCGTGGCCAATTTTTGGCACGCGGAGAACGCTCGCAAAGTCTCGCCCCATACCGAGTCCGGCGGGCGAAGTTGGCCACCCCCTCCCCCCGAGGCTATAGCCCACCCATTTTTTGGCCATTTTTCTGCTGGACGAACTTGGCGCCCCGGCCTTCGGGCGGTTATTTTTGGGCGCGGCTGTGCCCGTGGCCAATTGTTGGCACGCGGAGGCCGCTCAAAAAGTCTCGTCCCATTCCGAGTCCGGGGGACGAAGTTGGCCAGCCCCGCCCCCCAAGGCTATAGCCCACCCGTTTTTTGGCAATTTTTCCGCTGGGGGGTTTGGGCGCGCCGACCTTCGGGGGGTTATTTTTGGGCACGGCTGTGCCCGCTGCCTATTTTTGGCACGCGGAGGCCGTTCGCAAAGTCTCGACCCATTCCGAGTCCGGCGGACGAAGTTGCCCAGTCCCTCCCCCCAAGGCTATAGCCCACCCGTTTTTTGGCCATTTTTCCGCTGGACGAACTTGGCGCCCCGGCCTTCGGGCGGTTATTTTTGGGAACGGCTGTGCCCGCGGCCTATTTTTGGCACGCGGAGGTAGCTCAGAAAGTCTCGGCCCATTCTGAGTCCGGCGGACAAAGTGGGCCGGCCCCTCCCCCCAAGGCTATAGCCCACCCATTTTTTGGCCATTTTTCCGCTGGACGAACTTTGCGCCCCGACCTTCGGGTGGTTATTTTTGGGCGTAGCTGTGCCCGCGGCCTATTTTTGGCACGCGGAAGCCGCTCGTAAAGTCTCGCCCCATTCCGAGTCCGGCGGACGAAGTCGGCCAGCCCCTCCCCCCAAGGCTATAGCCCACCCGTTTTTTGGCCTTTTTTCTGCTGGGGGGTTTGGGCGCAACGACCTTCGGGGGGTTATTTTTGGGCGCGGCTGTGACCGCGGCCTATTTTTGGCAGGCGGAGGCCGCTCGCAAAGTCTCGACCCATTCCGAGTCAGGCGGACGAAGTTGGCCAGCCCCTCCCCCCAAGGCTATAGCCCACCAGTTTTTTGGCCATTTTTCCGCTGGACGAACTTGGCGCCCCGGCCTTCGGGCGGTTATTTTTGGGCGCGGCTGTGCCCGCGGTCTATTTACGGCAAACGGAGGAACCTCGCAAACTCGCACGCCATTCCGAGTCCGCGGACGAAGTGGGCCAGCCCCACCCCCCAAGGCTATAGCCCACCCGTTTTTGTGGCCTTTTTCCGCTGGACGAACTTGGCGGCCCAGCCTTCGTGCGGTTATTTTTGGGCTTGGCTGTGGTCGCGGACTATTTTTGGCACACGGAGCCCCCTCGCAAAGTCTCGCGCCATTCCGAGTCCGGCGGACGAAGTTGGCCAGCCCCACCCCCCAAGGCTATAGCCCACCCGTTTTTGTGGCTTTTTTCCGCTGGACGAACTAGGCGCCCCGGCCTTCGGGCGGTTATTTTTCGGCGCAGCTGTGCCCGCGGCCTATTTTTGGCACACGAAGGCCCCTCGCAAAGTCTTGCGCCATTCCGAGTCCGGCGGACGAAGTTGGCTAGCCCCAGCACCCAAGGCTATAGCCCACCCGTTTTTGTGCTTTTTTTCGGCTGGACGAACTAGGCGCCCCGGCCTTCGGGCGGTTATTTTTCGACGCGGCTGTACCCGCGGCCTATTTATGGCACACAACAGGACCCTCGCAAAGTCTCGCGCCATTCCGAGTCCGGCGGACGAAGTTGGCCAGCCCCACCCCCCAAGGCTATAGCCCACCCGTTTTTGTGGCTTTTTTCCGCTGGACGAACTTGGCGCCCCGGCCTTCGGGCGGTTATTTTTGGGTGCGGCTGTGACCGCGGCCTATTTTTGGCACACGGAGGCCCCTCATAAAGTCTCGTACCATTCCCAGTCCGGCGGACGAAGTTGGCCAGCCCCACCCCCCAAGGCCATAGCCCACCCGTTTTTGTGGCCTTTTTCCGCTGGACGAACTTGGCGCCCCGGCCTTCGGGCGGTTATTTTTGGGTACGGCTGTGACCGCGGCCTATGTTTGGCACACGGAGGCCCCTCATAAAGTCTCGTACCATTCCCAGTCCGGCGGACGAAGTTGGCCAGCCCCACCCCCCAAGGCCATAGCCCACCCGTTTTTGTGGCCTTTTTCCGCTGGACGAACTTGGCGCCCCGGCCTTCGGATGGTTATTTTTGGGCGCGGCTATGCCCGAAGCCTATTTTTGGCAAACGGAGGCCCCTCGCAAAGTCTCGGGCCATTCCGAGTCTGGCGGACGAAGTTTGCCAGCCCCACCACCCAAGGCTATAGCCCACCCGTTTTTGTGGCTTTTTTCCGCTGGACGAATTAGGCGCCCCGGCCTTCGGGCGGTTATTTTTCGACGCGGCTGTACCCGCGGCCTATTTATGGCACACAAAGGCCCCTCGCAAAGTCTCGCGCCATTCCGATTTCGGCGGACGAAGTTGGCCAGCCCCACCCCCCAAGGCTATAGCCCACCCGTTTTTGTGCCTTTTTTCCGCTGGACGAACTTGGCGCCCCGGCCTTCGGGCATTTATTTTTTGGCGCGGCTGTGCCCACGGCCTATTTTTGGCACATGGAGGCCCTTCGCAAAGTCTCGCGCCATTCCGAGTCCGGCGGAGGAAGTTGGCCAGCCCCACCCCCCAAGGCTATAGCCCACCCGTTTTTGTGGCCTTTTTCCACTGGACGAACTTGGCGCCCCGGCCTTCGGGCGGTTATTTTTTGACGCGGCTGTACCCGTGGCCTATTTATGGCACACGGAGGCCCCTCGCAAAGTCTCACACCATTCCGAGTCCGGCGGACGAAGTTGGCCAGCCGCACCCCCCAAGGCTATAGCCCACCCGTTTTTGTGGCCTTCTTCCGCTGGACGAACTTGGCGCCCCGGCCTTCGGGCGGGTATTTTTGGGCGCGGCTGTGTCCGCGGCCTATTTTTGGTACACGGAGGTGCCTCGTAAAGTCTCGCGCCATTCCGAGTCCGACGGACGAAGTTGGCCAGCCCCACCCCCCAAGGCTATAGCCCACCCGTTTTTGTGGCCTTTTTCCGCTGGACGAACTTGGCGCCCCGGCCTTCGGGCGCGTATTTTTGGGTGCGGCTGTTCCCGCGGCCTATTTTTAGCACACAGAGGCGCCTCGTAAAGTCTCGCGCCATTCCGAGTCCGGCGGACGAAGTGGGCCAGCCCCACCCCTCAAGGCTATAGCCCACCCGTTTTTGTGGCCTTTTTCCGCTGGACGAACTTGGCGCCCCGGCCTTCGGGCGGGTATTTTTGGGTGCGGCTGTGCCCGCGGCCTATTTTTGGCATGTGGAGGTGCCTCACAAAGTCTCGCGCCATTCCGAGTCCGGCGGACGAAGTCGGCCAGCCCCACCCCCCAAGGCCATAGCCCACCCGCTTTTGTGGCCTTTTTCCGCTGGACGAACTTGGTGCCCCGGCCTTCGGGCGGTTATTTTTGGGCGCGGCTGTGCCCGCGGCCTATTTTTGGCACACGGAGGCCCCTCGCAAAGTCTCGCGCCATTCCGAGTCCGGCAGACGAAGTTGGCCAGCCCCACCCCCCAAGGCTATAGCCCACCCGTTTTTGTGGCTTTTTTCCGCTGGACGAACTAGGCGCCCCGGCCTTCAGGCGGTTATTTTTCGACGCGGCTGTACCCGTGGCCTATTTATGGCACACGGAGGCCCCTCGCAAAGTCTCGCGCCATTCCGAGTCCGGCGGACGAAGTGGGCCAGCCCCACCCCCCAAGGCTATAGCCTACCCGTTTTTGTGGCCTTTTTCCGCTGGACGAACTTGGCGCCCCGGCCTTCGGGCGGGTATTTTTGGGTGCGGCTGTGTCCGCGGCCTATTTTTGGCACACGGAGTCGCCTCGCAAAGTCTCGCGCCATTCCGAGTCCGGTTGACGAAGTCGGCCAGCCCCACCCCCCAAGGCTATAGCCCACCCGTTTTTGTGGCCTTCTTCCGCTGGACGAACTTGGCGCCCCGGCCTTCGGGCGGGTATTTTTGGGCGCGGCTGTGCCCGCGGCCTATTTTTGGCACACGAAGGCCCCTCGCAAAGTCTTGCGCCATGCCGAGTCCGGCGGACGAAGTTGGCTAGCCCCAACACCCAAGGCTATAGCCCACCCGTTTTTGTGCTTTTTTTCGGCTGGACGAACTAGGCGCCCCGGCCTTCGGGCGGTTATTTTTCGACGCGGCTGTACCCGCGGCCTATTTATGGCACACAAAGGCCCCTCGCAAAGTCTCGCGCCATTCCGATTTCGGCGGACGAAGTTGGCCAGCCCCACCCCCCAAGGCTATAGCCCACCCGTTTTTGTGGCCTTTTTCCACTGGACGAACTTGGCGCCCCGGCCTTCGGGCGGTTATTTTTTGACGCGGCTGTACCCGTGGCTTATTTATGGCACACGGAGGCCCCTCGCAAAGTCTCACACCATTCCGAGTCCGGCGGACGAAGTTGGCCAGCCGCACCCCCCAAGGCTATAGCCCACCCGTTTTTGTGGCCTTCTTCCGCTGGACGAACTTGGCGCCCCGGCCTTCGGGCGGGTATTTTTGGGCGCGGCTGTGTCCGCGGCCTATTTTTGGCACACGGAGGTGCCTCGTAAAGTCTCGCGCCATTCCGAGTCCGACGGACGAAGTTGGCCAGCCCCACCCAACAAGGCTATAGCCCACCCGTTTTTGTGGCCTTTTTCCGCTGGACGAACTTGGCGCCCCGGCCTTCGGGCGCGTATTTTTGGGCGCGGCTGTTCCCGCGGCCTATTTTTAGCACACAGAGGCGCCTCGTAAAGTCTCGCGCCATTCCGAGTCCGGCGGACGAAGTGGGCCAGCCCCACCCTTCAAGGCTATAGCCCACCCGTTTTTGTGGCCTTTTTCCGCTGGACGAACTTGGCGCCCCGGCCTTCGGGCGGGTATTTTTGGGTGCGGCTGTGCCCGCGGCCTATTTTTGGCATGTGGAGGTGCCTCACAAAGTCTCGCGCCATTCCGAGTCCGGCGGACGAAGTCGGCCAGCCCCACCCCCCAAGGTCATAGCCCACCCGCTTTTGTGGTCTTTTTCCGCTGGACGAACTTGGTGCCCCGGCCTTCGGGCGGTTATTTTTGGGCGCGGCTGTGCCCGCGGCCTATTTTTGGCACACGGAGGCCCCTCGCAAAGTCTCGCGCCATTCCGAGTCCGGCAGACGAAGTTGGCCAGCCCCACCCCCCAAGGCTATAGCCCACCCGTTTTTGTGGCTTTTTTCCGCTGGACGAACTAGGCGCCCCGGCCTTCAGGCGGTTATTTTTCGACGCGGATGTACCCGTGGCCTATTTATGGCACACGGAGGCCCCTCGCAAAGTCTCGCGCCATTCCGAGTCCAGAGGACGAAGTGGGCCAGCCCCACCCCCCAAGGCTATAACCCACCCGTTTTTGTGGCCTTTTTCCGCTGGACGCACTTGGCGCCCCGGCCTTCGGGCGGGTATTTTTGGGTGCGGCTGTGCCCGCGGCCTATTTTTGGCACGCGTAGGCGCCTCTTAAAGTCTCGCGCCATTCCGAGTCCGGCGGACAAAGTTGGCCAGCCCCACCCCCCAAGGCTATAGCCCACCCGTTTTTGTGGCCTTTTTCCGCTGGACGAACTTGGTGCCCCGGCCTTCGGGCGGGTATTTTTGGACGCGGCTGTGCCCGTGGCCTATTTTTGGCACACGGAGGCGCCTCGCAAAGTCTCGCGCCATTCTGAGTCCGGCGGACGAAGTTGGCGCGCCCCACCCCCCAAGGCCATAGCCCACCAGCTTTTGTGGCCTTTTTCCGCTGGACGAACTTGGCGCCCCGGCCTTCGGGCGGTTATGTTTCGGCGCGGCTGTGACCACGGCCTATTTTTGGCACACGGAGTCCCCTCGCAAAGTCTCGCAACATTCCGAGTCCGGCGGACGAAGTGGGCCAGCCCCACCCCCCAAGGCTATAACCCACCCGTTTTTGTGGCCTTTTTCCGCTGGACGCACTTGGCGCCCCGGCCTTCGGGCGGGTATTTTTGGCCGCGGCCGTGCCCACGGCCTATTTTTGGCAAACGGAGCCGCCTCGCAAAGTCTCGCGCCATTCCGAGTCCGGCGGACGAAGTTGGCCAGCCCCCCCCCCCAACGCTATATCCCACCCGATTTTGTGGCCTCCCCCCGCCGTAGGAACTCGGATCCCCGGCCTTCGGGCGGGTATTTTTGGGCGCGGCTGTGCCCGCGGCCTATTTTTGGCACACGGAGGCCCCTCGCAAAGTCTCGCGCCATTCCGAGTCCGGCAGACGAAGTTGGCCAGCCCCACCCCCAAGGCTATAGCCCACCCGTTTTTGTGGCTTTTTCCGCTGGGCGAACTAGGCGCCCGGCCTTCAGGCGGTTATTTTTCGACGCGGATGTACCCGTGGCCTATTTATGGCACACGGAGGCCCCTCGCAAAGTCTCGCGCCATTCCGAGTCCTGAGGACTAAGTGGGCCAGCCCCACCCCCCAAGGCTATAACCCACCCGTTTTGTGGCCTTTTTCCGCTGGACGCACTTGGCGCCCGGCCTTCGGGCGGGTATTTTTGGGTGCGGCTGTGCCCGGGGCCTATTTATGGCACTCGTAGGCGCCTCTCAAAGTCTCGCGCCATTCCGAGTCCGGCGGACAAAGTTGGCCAGCCCCACCCCCCAAGGCTATAGCCCACCCGTTTTGTGGCCTTTTTCCGCTGGACGAACTTGGTGCCCGGCCTTCGGGCGGGTATTTTTGACGCGGCTGTGCCCGTGGCCTATTTTTGGCACACGGAGGCGCCTCGCAAAGTCTCGCGCCATTCTGAGTCCGGCGGACGGTTGGCGCGCCCCCACCCCTCAAGGCCATAGCCCACCAGCTTTGTGGCCTTTTTCCGCTGGACGAACTTGGCGCCCGGCCTTCGGGCGGTTATGTTTCGGCGCGGCTGTGACCTCGGCCTATTTTTGGCACACGGAGTCCCCTCGCAAAGTCTCGCAACATTCCGAGTCCGGGCGGACGAGTGGGCCAGCCCCACCCCCAAAGGCTATAACCCACCCGTTTTTGTGGCCTTTTTCCGCTGGACGCACTTGGCGCCCCGGCCTTCGGGAGGGTATATTTTGCCGCGGCCGTGCCCACGGCCTATTTTTGGCAAACGGAGCCGCCTCGCAAAGTCTCGCGCCATTCCGAGTCCGGCGGACGAAGTTGGCCAGCCCCACCCCCCAAGGCTATAGCCCACCCGTTTTTGTGGCCTTTTTCCGCTGGACGAACTTGGCGCCCCGGCCTTCGGGCGGGTATTTTTGGACGTGGCTGTGCCCGTGGCCTATTTTTGGCACACGGAGGCGCCTCGCGAAGTCTCGCTCCATTCGGAGTCCGCGGACGGGTTGGCGCGCCCCACCCCCCAAGGCCATAGCCCACCAGCTTTTGTGGCCTTTTTCCGCTGGACGAACTTGGCGCCCCGGCCTTCGGGCGGTTATTTTTTGGCGCGGCTGTGACCACGGCCTATTTTTGGCACACGGAATCCCCTCGCAAAGTCTCGCGCCATTCCGAGTCCGGCGGACGATGTTGGCCAGCCCCACCCCCCAAGGCTATAGCCCACCCGTTTTTGTGGCCTTTTTCCGCTGGACGAACTTAGCGCCCCGGCCTTCGGGTGGGTATTTTTGGCCGCGGCCGTGCCCACGGCCTATTTTTGGCAAACGGAACCGCCTCGCAAAGTTTCGCGCCATTCCGAGTCCGGCGGACGAAGTTGGTGCGCCCCACCCCCCAGGCCATAGCCCACCCGTTTTTGTGGCCATTTTCCGCTGGACGAACTTGTCGCCCTGGCCTTCGAGCGGTTAGTTTTGGGCGCAACTGTGCCCGGGGCCTATTTTTAGCACACGCAGGCTGCTCGCAAAGTCTCGCCCCATTCCGAGTCCGGCGGACGAAGTTGGCCAGCCCCACCCCCCAAGGCTGTAGCCCACCCGTTTTGTGGCCTTTTTCCGCTGGACGAACTTGCCGCCCTGGCCTTCGGGCAGTTATTTTTGGACGCGGCTGTACACGGGGCCTATTTTTGGCACTTGGAGGCCGCTCGTAAAGTCTCGCGCCATTCCAAGTCCGGCGGACGAAGTGGGCCAGCCCCACCCCCCAAGGCTATAGCCCACCCGTTTTTGTGCCCTTTTTCTGCTGGACGAACTTGACGCCCCGGCCTTCGGGCGGTTATTTTCGGGCGCGGCTGTGCCCGGGGCCTATTTTTGGCACACGGAGGCCGCTCGCAAAGTCTCGCGCCATTCCAAGTCCGGCGGACGAAGTTGGCCAGCCCCACCCCCCAAGGCTATAGCCCACCCGTTTTTGTGGCCTTTTTCCGCTGGACGAACTTGGCGCCCCGGCCTTCGGGCGGTTAGTTTTGGGCGCGCCTGTGCCCGGGGCCTATTTTTGGCACACGGAGGCCGCTCACAAAGTCTCGCGCAATTACGAGTCCGGCGGACGAAGTTGGCCAGCCCCACCCCCCAAGGCTATAGCCCACCCGTTTTTGTGGCCTTTTTCCGCTTGACGAACTTGGCGCCCCGGCCTTCGGGCGGTTATTTTTGGGCGCGGCTGTGCCCGGGACCTATTTTTCGCACACAGAGGCCGCTCGCAAAGTCTCGCGCCATTCCGAGTCCGGCGGACGAAGTTGGCCAGCCCCACCCCCCAAGGCTATGGCCCACCCGTTTTTGTGGCCTTTTTCTGCTAGGCGAACTTGGCGCCCCGGCCTTCGGGCGGTTATTTTTGGGCGCGGCTGTGCCCGGGGCCTATTTTTCGCACACGGAGGCCGCCTATTTTTGTCACACGGAGGCCGCTCGCAAAGTCTCGCGCCATTCCAAGTCCGGCAGACGAAGTTGGCCAGCCCCACCCCCCAAGGCTATAGCCCACCCGTTTTTGTGGCCTTTTTCCGCTGGACGAATTTGGCGCCCCGGCCTTCGGGCGGTTAGTTTTGGGCGCGCCTGTGCCCGGGGCCTATTTTTGGCACACGGAGGCCGCTCGCAAAGTCTCGCGCAATTCCGAGTCCGGCGGACGAAGTTGGCCAGCCCCACCCCCCAAGGCTATAGCCCACCCGTTTTTGTGGCCTTTTTCCGCTTGACGAACTTGGCGCCCCGGCCTTCGGGCGGTTATTTTTGGGCGCGGCTGTGCCCGGGGCCCATTTTTCGCACACGGAGGCCGCCTATTTTTTTCACACGGAGGCCGCTCGCAAAGTATCGCGCCATTCCAAGTCCGGCGGACGAGGTTGGCCAGCCCCACCCCCCAAGGCTATAGCCCACCCGTTTTTGTGGCCTTTTTCCGCTGGACGAACTTGGCGCCCCGGCCTTCGGGCAGTTATTTTTGGGCGTGGTTGTGCCCGGGGCCTATTTTTGGCACACGAAGGCCGCTCGCAAAGTCTCGCGCCATTCCAAGTCCGGCGGACGAAGTTCGCCAGCCCCACCCCCCAAGGCTATAGCCCACCCGTTTTTGTGCCCTTTTTCCGCTGGACGAACTTGACGCCCCGGCCTTCGGGCGGTTATTTTTGGGCGCGGCTGTGCCCGGGGCCTAGTTTTGCCACACGGAGGCCGGTCGCAAAGTCTCGCGCCATTCCGAGTCCGGCGGACGAAGTGGGCCAGCCCCACCCCCCAAGGCTATAGCCCACCCGTTTTTGTGGCCTTTTTCCGCTGGACGAACTTGGCGCCCCGGCCTTCGGGCGGTTATTTTTGGACGCGGCTGTGCCCGGGGCCTATTTTTGTTACACGGAGGCCGCTCGCAAAGTCTCGTACCATTCCGAGTCCGGCGGACGAAGTCGGCCAGCCGCACCCACCAAGGCTATAGCCCACCCGTTTTTGTGGCCTTTTTCCGCAGGACGAACTTGGCGCCCCGGCCTTCGGGCGGTTATTTTTGGGCGCGCCTGTGCCCGGGGCCTATTTTTGGCACACGGAGGCCGCTCGCAAAGTCTCGCGCAATTCCGAGTCCGGCGGACGAAGTTGGCCAGCCCCACCCCCCAAGGCTATAGCCCACCGTTTTTGTGGCCTTTTTCCGCATGACGAACTTGGCGCCCCGGCCTTTGGGCGGTTATTTTTGGGCGCGGCTGTGCCCGGGGCCTATTTTTCACACACGGAGGCCGCCTATTTTTGTCACACGGAGGCCGCTCGCAAAGTCTCGCGGCATTCCAAGTCCGGCGGATGAAGTGGGCCAGCCCCACCCCCCAAGGCTATAGCCCACCCGTTTTTGTGGCCTATTTCCGCTGGACGAACTTGGCGCCCCGGCCTTCGGGCGGTTATTTTTGGGCGCGCCTGTGCCCGGGGCCTATTTTTGGCACACGCAGGCCGCTCGCAAAGTCTCGCGCAATTCCGTGTCCGGCGGACGAAGTTGGCCAGCCCCACCCCCCAAGGCTATAGCCCACCCGTTTTTGTGGCCTATTTCCGCTGGACGAACTTGGCGCCCCGGCCTTCGGGCGGTTATTTTTGGGCGCGCCTGTGCCCGGGCCTATTTTTGGCACACGCGGGCCGCTCGCAAAGTCTCGCGCAATTCCGAGTCCGGGCGGACGAAGTTGGCCAGCCCCACCCCCAAGGCTATAGCCCACCCGTTTTTGTGGCCATTTTCCGGTTGATTTAACTTGGCGCCCGGCCTTCGGGCGGTTATTTTTTAAGCGGCTGTGCCAGGGCCTATTTTTCGCACACGGAGGCCGTCTATTTTGTCACACGGAGGCCGCTCGTAAGTCTCGCGCAATTCCGAGTCCGGCGGACGAGTTGGGCAGCCCCACCCCCCCAAGGCTATACCCACCCCCGTTTTTGTGGCCTGTTTCCGCTGGGCGAACTTGGCGCCCCGGCCTTCGGGCGGTTATTTTTGGGCGCGGCTGTGCCCGGGGCCTATTTTTGGCACACGGAGGCCGCTCGCAAATTCTCGCACCATTCCGAGTCCGGCGGATGAAGTTGGCCAGCCCCACCCCCCAAGGCTATAGCGCACCCGTTTTTGTGGCCTTTTTCCGCGTGACGGACTTGGCGCCCCGGCCTTCGGCTGTTATTTTTGGGCGCGGCTGTGCCCAGGGCCTAGTTTTGGCAAACGGAGGGTGCTCGCAAAGTCTCGGACCATTCCGTGTCCGGCGGACGAAGTTGGCGAGCCCCACCCTCCAAGCCTATAGCCCACCCGTTTTTGTGCCCTGTTTCCGCTGGACGAACTTGTTGCCCCGGACTTCGGGCTGTTATTTTTGGGCGCGGCTGTGACCGGGGCCTATTTTTGGCACACGGAGGCCGCTCGCAAAGTCTCGCACCATTCCGAGTCCGGCGGACGAAGTTGGCCAGCCGCACCCCCCAAGGCTATAGCCCACCCGTTTTTGCGGCCTTTTTCCGCTGGACGAACTTGTCGCCCCGGCCTTCGGGCGGTTATTTTTGGGCGCGGCTGTGCCCGGGGCCTAATTTTGGCACACGGAGGCCGCTCGGAAAGTCTTGCGCCATTCCGAGTCCGGCAGACGAAGTTGGCCAGCCCCACCCCCCAAGCTCTAGCCCACCCGTTTTTGCGGCCTTTTTCCGCTGGACGAACTTGTCGCCCCGGCCTTCGGGCGGTTATTTTTGGGCGCGGCTGTGCCCGGGGCCTATTTTTGGCACACGGAGGCCGCTCGCAAAGTCTCGCGCCATTCCTAGTCCGGTGGACGAAGTTGGCCAGCCCCACCCCCCAAGGCTATAGCCCACCCGTTTTTGCGGCCTTTTTCCGCTGGACGAACTTGTCGCCCCGGCCTTCGGGCGGTTATTTTTGGGCGCGGCTGTGCCCGGGGCCTATTTTTGGCACACGGAGGCCGCTCGCAAAGTCTCGCGCCATTCCGAGTCCGGTGGACGAAGTTGGCCAGCCCCACCCCCCAAGGCTATAGCCCACCCGTTTTTGCGGCCTTTTTCCGCTGGACGAACTTGTCGCCCCGGCCTTCGGGCGTTTATTTTTGGGCGCGGCTGTGCCCGGGGCCTATTTTTGGCACACGGAGGCTGCTCGCAAAGTCTCGCGCCATTCCGAGTCCGGCGGACGAAGTTGGCCAGCCGCACCCCCCAAGGCTATAGCCCACCCGTTTTTGCGGCCTTTTTCCGCTGGACGAACTTGTCGCCCCGGCCTTCGGGCGGTTATTTTTGGGCGCGGCTGTGCCCGGGGCCTAATTTTGGCACACGGAGGCCGCTCGGAAAGTCTTGCGCCATTACGAGTCCGGCAGACGAAGTTGGCCAGCCCCACCCCCCAAGCTCTAGCCCACCCGTTTTTGCGGCCTTTTTCCGCTGGACGAACTTGTCGCCCCGGCCTTCGGGCGGTTATTTTTGGGCGCGGCTGTGCCCGGGGCCTATTTTTGGCACACGGAGGCCGCTCGCAAAGTCTCGCGCCATTCCTAGTCCGGTGGACGAAGTTGGCCAGCCCCACCCCCCAAGGCTATAGCCCACCCGTTTTTGCGGCCTTTTTCCGCTGGACGAACTTGTCGCCCCGGCCTTCGGGCGGTTATTTTTGGCGCGGGCTGTGCCCGGGGCTATTTTTGGCACACGGAGGCCGCTCGCAAAGTCTCGCGCCATTCCGAGTCCGGTGGACGAAGTTGGCCAGCCCCACCCCCCAAGGCTATAGCCCACCCGTTTTTGCGGCCTTTTTCCGCTGGACGAACTTGTCGCCCCGGCCTTCGGGCGTTTATTTTTGGGCGCGGCTGTGCCCGGGGCCTATTTTTGGCACACGGAGGCTGCTCGCAAAGTCTCGCGCCATTCCGAGTCCGGCGGACGAAGTTGGCCAGCCCCACCCCCCAAGGCTATAGCCCACCCGTTTTTGCGGCCTTTTTCCGCTGGACGAACTTGTCGCCCCGGCCTTCGGGCTGTTATTTTTGGGCGCGGCTGTGCCCGGGGCCTAGTTTTGGCACACGGAGGGCGGTCGCAAAGTCTCGCGCCATTCCGAGTCCGGCGGACGAAGTGGGCCAGCCCCACCCCCCAAGGCTATAGCCCACCCGTTTTTGTGGCCTTTTTCCGCTGGACGAACTTGGCGCCCCGGCCTTCGGGCGGTTATTTTTGTGCGCGCCTGTGCCCGGGGCCTATTTTTGGCACACGCAGGCCGCTTGCAAAGTCTCGCGCAAATCCGAGTCCGGCGGACGAAGTTGGCCAGCCCCACCCCCCAAGGCTATAGCCCACCCGTTTTTGTGGCCATTTTCCGGCTGACGAACTTGGCGCCCCGGCCTTCGGGCGGTTATTTTTTGGCGCGGCTGTGCCCGGGGCCTATTTTTCGCACACGGAGGCCGCCTATTTTTGTCACACGGAGGCCGCTCGCAAAGTCTTGCGCCATTCCAAGTCCGGCGGACGGTTGGCCAGCCCCACCCCCAAGGCTATAGCCCACCCGCTTTTGTGGCCTTTTTCCGCTGGACGAACTTGGCGCCCGGCCTTCGGGCGGTTATTTTTAGGCGCGCCTGTGCCCGGGCCTATTTTTGCACACGGAGGCCACTCGCAAAGTCTCGCGCAATTCCGAGTCCGCGGACGGTTGGCCAGCCCCACCCCCAAGGCTATAGCCCACCCGCTTTTGTGGCTTTTTTCCGCTGGACGAACTAGGCGCCCGGCCTTCGGGCGGTTATTTTTCGCGCGGCTGTGCCCGCGGCCTATTTTTGGCACACGAAGGCCCCTCGCAAAGTCTTGCGCCATTCCGAGTCCGGCGGACGAAGTTGGCTAGCCCCAGCACCCAAGGCTATAGCCCACCCGTTTTTGTGCTTTTTTTCGGCTGGACGAACTAGGCGCCCCGGCCTTCGGGCGGTTATTTTTCGACGCGGCTGTACCCGCGGCCTATTTATGGCACACAGGAGGCCCCTCGCAAAGTCTCGCGCCATTCCGAGTCCGGCGGACGAAGTTGGCCAGCCCCACCCCCCAAGGCTATAGCCCACCCGTTTTTGTGGCTTTTTTCCGCTGGACGAACTTGGCGCCCCGGCCTTCGGGCGGTTATTTTTGGGTGCGGCTGTGACCGCGGCCTATTTTTGGCACACGGAGGCCCCTCATAAAGTCTCGTACCATTCCCAGTCCGGCGGACGAAGTTGGCCAGCCCCACCCCCCAAGGCCATAGCCCACCCGTTTTTGTGGCCTTTTTCCGCTGGACGAACTTGGCGCCCCGGCCTTCGGGCGGTTATTTTTGGGTACGGCTGTGACCGCGGCCTATTTTTGGCACACGCAGGCCCCTCATAAAGTCTCGTACCATTCCCAGTCCGGCGGACGAAGTTGGCCAGCCCCACTCCCCAAGGCCATAGCCCACCCGTTTTTGTGGCCTTTTTCCGCTGGACGAACTTGGCGCCCCGGCCTTCGGATGGTTATTTTTGGGCGCGGCTATGCCCAAAGCCTATTTTTGGCAAACGGAGGCCCCTCGCAAAGTCTCGCGCCATTCCGAGTCTGGCGGACGAAGTTTGCCAGCCCCACCACCCAAGGCTATAGCCCACCCGTTTTTGTGGCTTTTTTCCGCTGGACGAATTAGGCGCCCCGGCCTTCGGGCGGTTATTTTTCGACGCGGCTGTACTCGCGGCCTATTTATGGCACACAAAGGCCCCTCGCAAAGTCTCGCGCCATTCCGATTTCGGCGGACGAAGTTGGCCAGCCCCACCCCCCAAGGCTATAGCCCACCCGTTTTTGTGGCTTTTTTCCGCTGGACGAACTTGGCGCCCCGGCCTTCGGGCATTTATTTTTTGGCGCGGCTGTGCCCACGGCCTATTTTTGGCACATGGAGGCCCTTCGCAAAGTCTCGCGCCATTCCGAGTCCGGCGGAGGAAGTTGGCCAGCCCCACCCCCCAAGGCTATAGCCCACCCGTTTTTGTGGCCTTTTTCCACTGGACGAACTTGGCGCCCCGGCCTTCGGGCGGTTATTTTTTGACGCGGCTGTACCCGTGGCCTATTTATGGCACACGGAGGCCCCTCGCAAAGTCTCACACCATTCCGAGTCCGGCGGAGGAAGTTGGCCAGCCCCACCCCCCAAGGCTATAGCCCACCCGTTTTTGTGGCCTTTTTCCACTGGACGAACTTGGCGCCCCGGCCTTCGGGCGGTTATTTTTTGACGCGGCTGTACCCGTGGCCTATTTATGGCACACGGAGGCCCCTCGCAAATTCTCACACCATTCCGAGTCCGGCGGACGAAGTTGGCCAGCCGCACCCCCCAAGGCTATAGCCCACCCGTTTTTGTGGCCTTCTTCCGCTGGACGAACTTGGCGCCCCGGCCTTCGGGCGGGTATTTTTGGGCGCGGCTGTGTCCGCGGCCTATTTTTGGCACACGGAGGTGCCTCGTAAAGTCTCGCGCCATTCCGAGTCCGACGGACGAAGTTGGCCAGCCCCACCCCCCAAGGCTATAGCCCACCCGTTTTTGTAGCCTTTTTCCGCTGGACGAACTTGGCGCCCCGGCCTTCGGGCGCGTATTTTTGGGCGCGGCTGTTCCCGCGGCCTATTTTTAGCACACAGAGGCGCCTCGTAAAGTCTCGCGCCATTCCGAGTCCGGCGGACGAAGTGGGCCAGCCCCACCCCTCAAGGCTATAGCCCACCCGTTTTTGTGGCCTTTTTCCGTTGGACGAACTTGGCGCCCCGGCCTTCGGGCGGGTATTTTTGGGTGCGGCTGTGCCCGCGGCCTATTTTTGGCATGTGGAGGTGCCTCACAAAGTCTCGCGCCATTCCGAGTCCGGCGGACGAAGTCGGCCAGCCCCACCCCCCAAGGCCATAGCCCACCCGCTTTTGTGGCCTTTTTCCGCTGGACGAACTTGGTGCCCCGGCCTTCAGGCGGTTATTTTTCGACGCGGCTGTACCCGTGGCCTATTTATGGCACACGGAGGCCCCTCGCAAAGTCTCGCGCCATTCCGAGTCCGGCGGACGAAGTGGGCCAGCCCCACCCCCCAAGGCTATAGCCTACCCGTTTTTGTGGCCTTTTTCCGCTGGACGAACTTGGCGCCCGGCCTTCGGGCGGTATTTTTGGTGCGGCTGTGTCCGCGGCCTATTTTTGGCACACGGAGTCGCCTCGCAAAGTCTCGCGCCATTCCGAGTCCGGTTGACGAAGTCGGCCAGCCCCACCCCCCAAGGCTATAGCCCACCCGTTTTTGTGGCCTTCTTCCGCTGGACGAACTTGGCGCCCCGGCCTTCGGGCGGGTATTTTTGGGCGCGGCTGTGCCCGCGGCCTATTTTTGGCACACGGAGGCACCTCGCAAAGTCTCGCGCCATTGCGAGTCCAGAGGACGAAGTGGGCCAGCCCCACCCCCCAAGGCTATAACCCACCCGTTTTTGTGGCCTTTTTCCGCTGGACGCACTTGGCGCCCCGGCCTTCGGGCGGGTATTTTTGGGTTCGGCTGTGCCCGCGGCCTATTTTTGGCACGCGGAGGCGCCTCGTAAAGTCTCGCGCCATTCCGAGTACGGCGGACGAAGTTGGCCAGCCCCACCCCCCAAGGCTATAGCCCACCCGTTTTTGTGGCCTTTTTCCGCTGGACGAACTTGGCGCCCCGGCCTTCGGGCGGGTATTTTTGGGCGCGGCTGTGCCCGCGGCCTATTTTTGGCACACGGAGGCCCCTCGCAAAGTCTCGCGCCATTCCGAGTCCGGCAGACGAAGTTGGCCAGCCCCACCCCCCAAGGCTATAGCCCACCCGTTTTTGTGGCTTTTTTCCGCTGGACGAACTAGGCGCCCCGGCCTTCAGGCGGTTATTTTTCGACGCGGCTGTACCCGTGGCCTATTTATGGCACACGGAGGCCCCTCGCAAAGTCTCGCGCCATTCCGAGTCCGGCGGACGAAGTGGGCCAGCCCCACCCCCCAAGGCTATAGCCTACCCGTTTTTGTGGCCTTTTTCCGCTGGACGAACTTGGCGCCCCGGCCTTCGGGCGGGTATTTTTGGGTGCGGCTGTGTCCGCGGCCTATTTTTGGCACACGGAGTCGCCTCGCAAAGTCTCGCGCCATTGCGAGTCCGGTTGATTTAAGTCGGCGAGCCCCACCCCCCAAGGCTATAGCCCACCCGTTTTTGTGGCCTTCTTCCGCTGGACGAACTTGGCGCCCCGGCCTTCGGGCGGGTATTTTTGGGCGCGGCTGTGCCCGCGGCCTATTTTTGGCACACGGAGGCACCTCGCAAAGTCTCGCGCCATTGCGAGTCCAGAGGACGAAGTGGGCCAGCCCCACCCCCCAAGGCTATAACCCACCCGTTTTTGTGGCCTTTTTCCGCTGGACGCACTTGGCGCCCCGGCCTTCGGGCGGGTATTTTTGGGTTCGGCTGTGCCCGCGGCCTATTTTTGGCACGCGGAGGCGCCTCGTAAAGTCTCGCGCCATTCCGAGTCCGGCGGACGAAGTTGGCCAGCCCCACCCCCCAAGGCTATAGCCCACCCGTTTTTGTGGCCTTTTTCCGCTGGACGAACTTGGCGCCCCGGCCTTCGGGCGGGTATTTTTGGACGCGGCTGTGCCCGTGGCCTATTTTTGGCACACGGAGGCGCCTCGCAAAGTCTCGCGCCATTCTGAGTCCGGCGGACGAAGTTGGCGCGCCCCACCCCCCAAGGCCATAGCCCACCAGCTTTTGTGGCCTTTTTCCGCTGGACGAACTTGGCGCCCCGGCCTTCGGGCGGTTATGTTTCGGCGCGGCTGTGACCACGGCCTATTTTTGGCACACGGAGTCCCCTCGCAAAGTCTCGCAACATTCCGAGTCCGGCGGACGAAGTGGGCCAGCCCCACCCCCCAAGGCTATAACCCACCCGTTTTTGTGGCCTTTTTCCGCTGGACGCACTTGGCGCCCCGGCCTTCGGGCGGGTATTTTTGGCCGCGGCCGTGCCCACGGCCTATTTTTGGCAAACGGAGCCGCCTCGCAAAGTCTCGCGCCATTCCGAGTCCGGCGGACGAAGTTGGCCAGCCCCACCCCCCAAGGCTATAGCCCACCCGTTTTTGTGGCCTTTTTCCGCTGGACGAACTTGGCGCCCCGGCCTTCGGGCGGGTATTTTTGGACGTGGCTGTGCCCGTGGCCTATTTTTGGCACACGGAGGTGCCTCGCAAAGTCTCGCGCCATTCTGAGTCCGGCGGACGAAGTTGGCGCGCCCCACCCCCCAAGGCCATAGCCCACCAGCTTTTGTGGCCTTTTTCCGCTGGACGAACTTGGCGCCCCGGCCTTCGGGCGGTTATTTTTTGGCGCGGCTGTGACCACGGCCTATTTTTGGCACACGGAGTCCCCTCGCAAAGTCTCGCGCCATTCCGAGTCCGGCGGACGATGTTGGCCAGCCCCACCCCCCAAGGCTATAGCCCACCCGTTTTTGTGGCCTTTTTCCGCTGGACGAACTTAGCGCCCCGGCCTTCGGGTGGGTATTTTTGGCCGCGGCCATGCCCACGGCCTATTTTTGGCAAACGGAACCGCCTCGCAAAGTTTCGCGCCATTCCGAGTCCGGCGGACGAAGTTGGTGCGCCCCACCCCCCAGGCCATAGCCCACCCGTTTTTGTGGCCATTTTCCGCTGGACGAACTTGTCGCCCTAGCCTTCGAGCGGTTAGTTTTGGGCGCAACTGTGCCCGGGGCCTATTTTTAGCACACGGAGGCTGCTCGCAAAGTCTCGCCCCATTCCGAGTCCGGCGGACGAAGTTGGCCAGCCCCACTTAAGGTCAGAGTAGCCCACCCGTTTTGTGGCCTTTTTCCGCTGGACGAACTTGCCGCCCTGGCCTTCGGGCAGTTATTTTTGGACGCGGCTGTACACGGGGCCTATTTTTGGCACACGGAGGCCGCTCGCAAAGTCTCGCGCCATTCCGAGTCCGGCGGACGAAGTTGGCCAGCCCCACCCCCCAAGGCTAAAGCCCACCCGTTTTTGTGGCCTTTTTCCGCTGGACGAACTCGGCGCCCCGGCCTTCGGGCGGTTATTTTTGGGCGCGGCTGTGCCCGGGGTCTAGTTTCGGCACACGGAGTCCGCTCGTAAATTCTCGCGCCATTCCGAGTCCGGCGGACGAAGTGGGCCGGCCCCACCGCCCAAGGCTATAGCCCACCCGTTTTTGTGGCCTTTTTCCGCTTGACGAACTAGGCGCCCCGGCCTTCGGGCTGTCATTTTTGGGCGTGGCTGTGCCCAAGGCCTAGTTTTGGCACTTGGAGGCCGCTCGTAAAGTCTCGCGCCATTCCAAGTCCGGCGGACGAAGTGGGCCAGCTCCACCCCCCAAGGCTATAGCCCACTCGTTTTTGTGCCCTTTTTCTGCTGGACGAACTTGACGCCCCGGCCTTCGGGCGGTTATTTTCGGGCGCGGCTGTGCCCGGGGCCTATTTTTGGCACACGGAGGCCGCTCGCAAAGTCTCGCGCCATTCCAAGTCCGGCGGACGAAGTTGGCCAGCCCCACCCCCCAAGGCTATAGCCCACTCGTTTTTGTGGCCTTTTTCCGCTGGACGAACTTGGCGCCCCGGCCTTCGGGCGGTTAGTTTTGGGCGCGCCTGTGCCCGGGGCCTATTTTTGGCACACGGAGGCCGCTCCCAAAGTCTCGCGCAATTACGAGTCCGGGACGGACGGTTGGCCAGCCCCACTTCAAGGCTATAGCCCACCCGTTGTTGTGGCCTTTTTCCGCTTGACGAACTTGGCAACCCGGCCTTCGGGCGGTTATTTTTGGGCGCGGATGTGCCCGGGGCCTATTTTTCGCACACAGAGGCCGCTCGCAAAGTCTCGCGCCATTCCGAGTCCGGCGGACGAAGTTGGCCAGCCCCACCCCCCAAGGCTATGGCCCACCCGTTTTTGTGGCCTTTTTCTGCTGGGCGAACTTGGCGCCCCGGCCTTCGGGCGGTTATTTTTGGGCGCGGCTGTGCCCGGGGCCTATTTTTCGCACACGGAGGCCGCCTATTTTTGTCACACGGAGGCCGCTCGCAAAGTCTCGCGCCATTCCAAGTCCGGCGGACGAAGTTGGCCAGCCCCACCCCCCAAGGCTATAGCCCACCCGTTTTTGTGGCCTTTTTCCGCTGGACGAACTTGGCGCCCCGGCCTTCGGGCGGTTAGTTTTGGGCGCGCCTGTGCCCGGGGCCTATTTTTGGCACACGGAGGCCGCTCGCAAAGTCTCGCGCAATTCCGAGTCCGGCGGACGAAGTTGGCCAGCCCCACCCCCCAAGGCTATAGCCCACCCGTTTTTGTGGCCTTTTTCCGCTTGACGAACTTGGCGCCCCGGCCTTCGGGCGGTTATTTTTGGGCGCGGCTGTGCCCGGGGCCCATTTTTCGCACACGGAGGCCGCCTATTTTTTTCACACGGAGGCCGCTCGCAAAGTATCGCGCCATTCCAAGTCCGGCGGACGAGGTTGGCCAGCCCCACCCCCCAAGGCTATAGCCCACCCGTTTTTGTGGCCTTTTTCCGCTGGACGAACTTGGCGCCCCGGCCTTCGGGCAGTTTTTTTTGGGCGAGGTTTTGGCCGGGGCCTATTTTTGGCACACAGAGGCCGCTCGCAAAGTCTCGCGCCATTCCAAGTCCGGCGGACGAAGTTCGCCAGCCCCACCCCCCAAGGCTATAGCCCACCCGTTTTTGTGCCCTTTTTCCGCTGGACGAACTTGACGCCCCCGCCTTCGGGCGGTTATTTTTGGGCGCGGCTGTGCCCGGGGCCTAGTTTTGGCACACGGAGGCCGGTCGCAAAGTCTCGCGCCATTCCGAGTCCGGCGGACGAAGTGGGCCAGCCCCACCCCCCAAGGCTATAGCCCACCCGTTTTTGTGGCCTTTTTCCGCTGGACGAACTTGGCGCCCCGGCCTTCGGGCGGTTATTTTTGGACGCGGCTGTGCCCGGGGCCTATTTTTGTTACACGGAGGCCGCTCGCAAAGTCTCGCGCCATTCCAAGTCCGGCGGATGAAGTGGGCCAGCCCCACCCCCCAAGGCTATAGCCCACCCGTTTTTGTGGCCTATTTCCGCTGGACGAACTTGGCGCCCCGGCCTTCGGGCGGTTATTTTTGGGCGCGCCTGTGCCCGGGGCCTATTTTTGGCACACGGAGGCCGCTCGCAAAGTCTCGCGCAATTCCGAGTCCGGCGGACGAAGTTGGCCAGCCCCACCCCCCAAGGCTATAGCCCACCGTTTTTGTGTCCTTTTTCCGCATGACGAACTTGGCGCCCCGGCCTTCGGGCGGTTATTTTTGGGCGCGGCTGTGCCCGGGGCCTATTTTTCGCACACGGAGGCCGCCTATTTTTGTCACACGGAGGCCGCCGCAAAGTCTCGCGCCATTCCAAGTCCGGGCGGATGAAGTGGGCCAGCCCCACCCCCAAGGCTATTGCCCACCCGTTTTTGTGGCCTATTTCCGCTGGACGAACTTGGCGCCCCGGCCTTCGGGCGGTTATTTTTGGGCGCGCCTTTGCCCGGTGCCTATTTTTGGCACAAGCAGGCCGGTCGCAAAGTCTCGCGCAATTCCGAGTCCGGCGGAAGAAGTTGGCCATCCCCACCCCCCAACGCTATTGCCCACCCGTATTTGTTGCCATTTTCCGGTTGACGAACTTGGCGCCCCGGCCTTCGGGCGGTTATTTTTTGGCGCGGCTGTGCCCGGGGCCTATTTTTCGCACACGGAGGCCGCCTATTTTTGTCACACGGAGGCCGCTCAGAAGTCTCGCGCAATTCCGAGTCCGGCGGACGAAGTTGGGCAGCCCCACCCCCCAAGGCTATACCCCACCCGTTTTTGTGGCCTTTTTCCGCTGGGCGAACTTGGCGCCCCGGCCTTCGGGCGGTTATTTTTGGGCGCGGCTGTGTCCGGGGCCTATTTTTGGCACACGGAGGCCGCTCGCAAATTCTCGCACCATTCCGAGTCCGGCGGATGAAGTTGGCCAGCCCCACCCCCCAAGGCTATAGCGCACCCGTTTTTGTGGCCTTTTTCCGCGTGACGGACTTGGCGCCCCGGCCTTCGGCTGTTATTTTTGGGCGCGGCTGTGCCCAGGGCCTAGTTTTGGCAAACGGAGGGTGCTCGCAAAGTCTCGGACCATTCCGTGTCCGGCGGATTTAGTTGGCGAGCCCCACCTCCAAGCCTATAGCCCACCCGCTTTTTGTGCCCTGCTTCCGCTGGACGCACTTGGTGCCCCGGACTTCGGGCTGTTATTTTTGGGCGCGGCTGTGCCCGGGGCCTATTTTTGGCACACGGAGGCCGCTCGCAAAGTCTCGCACCATTCCGAGTCCGGCGGACGAAGTTGGCCAGCCGCACCCCCCAAGGCTATAGCCCACCAGTTTTTGCGGCCTTTTTCCGCTGGACGAACTTGTCGCCCCGGCCTTCGGGCGGTTATTTTTGGGCGCTGTGCCCGGGCCTAATTTTGCACACGGAGGCCGCTCGGAAAGTCTTGCGCCATTCCGAGTCCGGCAGACGGTTGGCCAGCCCCACCCCCAAGCTCTAGCCCACCCGCTTTTGGGCCTTTTTCCGCTGGACGAACTTGTCGCCCGGCCTTCGGGCGGTTATTTTTGGGCGCGCTGTGCCTGGGCCTATTTTTGGCACACGGAGGCCGCTCGCAAAGTCTCGCGCCATTCCTAGTCCGGTGGACGGTTGGCCAGCCCCACCCCCAAGGCTATAGCCCACCCGCTTTTGCGGCCTTTTTCCGCTGGACGAACTTGTCGCCCGGCCTTCGGGCGGATATGTTCGCGCGCGGCTGTGCCCGGGGCCTAATCTTGGCACACCGACGCCGCTCGCCCTCTCTCGCGCCATTCCGAGTCCGGCGGACGAAGTTGGCCAGCCCCACCCCCAAGGCTATAGCCCACCCGCTTTTGCGGCCTTTTTCCGCTGGACGAACTTGTCGCCCGGCCTTCGGGCGTTTATTTTTGGCGCGGCTGTGCCCGGGCCTATTTTTGGCACACGGAGGCTGCTCGCAAAGTCTCGCGCCATTCCGAGTCCGGGCGGACGGTTGGCCAGCCCCACCCCCAAGGCTATAGCCCACCCGCTTTGCGGCCTTTTTCCGCTGGGACGAACTTGTCGCCCGGCCTTCGGGCGGTTATTTTTGGGCGCGGCTGTGCCGGGGCCTAGTTTTGGCACACGGAGGGCGGTCGCAAAGTCTCGCGCCATTCCGAGTCCGGGCGGACGAAGGCGGGCCAGCCCCACCCCCAAGGCTATAGCCCACCCGTTTTTGTGGCCTTTTTCCGCTGGACGAACTTGGCGCCCCGGCCTTCGGGCGGTTATTTTTGTGCGCGCCTGTGCCCGGGGCCTATTTTTGGCACACGCAGGCCGCTTGCAAAGTCTCGCGCAAATCCGAGTCCGGCGGACGAAGTTGGCCAGCCCCACCCCCCAAGGCTATAGCCCACCCGTTTTTGTGGCCATTTTCCGGCTGACGAACTTGGCGCCCCGGCCTTCGGGCGGTTATTTTTTGGCGCGGCTGTGCCCGGGGCCTATTTTTCGCACACGGAGGCCGCCTATTTTTGTCACACGGAGGCCGCTCGCAAAGTCTTGCGCCATTCCAAGTCCGGCGGACGAAGTTGGCCAGCCCCACCCCCCAAGGCTATAGCCCACCCGTTTTTGTGGCCTTTTTCCGCTGGACGAACTTGGCGCCCCGGCCTTCGGGCGGTTATTTTTGGGCGCGACTGTGACCGTGGCCTATTTTTGGCACGCGGAGGCCGCTCGCAAAGTCTCGCGCCATTCCGAGTCCAGCGGACGAAGTTGGCCAGCCCCACCCCCCAAGGCTATAGCCCACCTGTTTTTGCGGCCTTTTTCCGCTGGACGAACTTGTTGCCCCGGCCTTCGGGCAGTTATTTTTGGGTGCGGCTGTGCCCGCGGCCTATTTTTGGCACACGAAGGCCCCTCGCAAAGTCTTGCGCCATTCCGAGTCCGGCGGACGAAGTTGGCTAGCCCCAGCACCCAAGGCTATAGCCCACCCGTTTTTGTGCTTTTTTTCGGCTGGACGAACTAGGCGCCCCGGCCTTCGGGCGGTTATTTTTCGACGCGGCTGTACCCGCGGCCTATTTATGGCACACAGGAGGCCCCTCGCAAAGTCTCGCGCCATTCCGAGTCCGGCGGACGAAGTTGGCCAGCCCCACCCCCCAAGGCTATAGCCCACCCGTTTTTGTGGCTTTTTTCCGCTGGACGAACTTGGCGCCCCGGCCTTCGGGCGGTTATTTTGGGTGCGGCTGTGACCGCGTCTATTTTTGGCACACGGAGGCCCCTCATAAAGTCTCGTACCATTCCCAGTCCGGGCGGACGATGTTGGCCAGCCCCACCCCCAAGGCCATAGCCCACCCGTTTTTGTGGCCTTTTTCCGCTGGACGAACTTGGCGCCCCGGCCTTCGGGCGGTTATTTTTGGGTACGGCTGTGACCGCGGCCTATTTTTGGCACACGCAGGCCCCTCATAAAGTCTCGTACCATTCCCAGTCCGGCGGACGAAGTTGGCCAGCCCCACTCCCCAAGGCCATAGCCCACCCGTTTTTGTGGCCTTTTTCCGCTGGACGAACTTGGCGCCCCGGCCTTCGGATGGTTATTTTTGGGCGCGGCTATGCCCGAAGCCTATTTTTGGCAAACGGAGGCCCCTCGCAAAGTCTCGCGCCATTCCGAGTCTGGCGGACGAAGTTTGCCAGCCCCACCACCCAAGGCTATAGCCCACCCGTTTTTGTGGCTTTTTTCCGCTGGACGAATTAGGCGCCCCGGCCTTCGGGCGGTTATTTTTCGACGCGGCTGTACTCGCGGCCTATTTATGGCACACAAAGGCCCCTCGCAAAGTCTCGCGCCATTCCGATTTCGGCGGACGAAGTTGGCCAGCCCCACCCCCCAAGGCTATAGCCCACCCGTTTTTGTGCCTTTTTTCCGCTGGACGAACTTGGCGCCCCGGCCTTCGGGCATTTATTTTTTGGCGCGGCTGTGCCCACGGCCTATTTTTGGCACATGGAGGCCCTTCGCAAAGTCTCGCGCCATTCCGAGTCCGGCGGAGGAAGTTGGCCAGCCCCACCCCCCAAGGCTATAGCCCACCCGTTTTTGTGGCCTTTTTCCACTGGACGAACTTGGCGCCCCGGCCTTCGGGCGGTTATTTTTTGACGCGGCTGTACCCGTGGCCTATTTATGGCACACGGAGGCCCCTCGCAAATTCTCACACCATTCCGAGTCCGGCGGACGAAGTTGGCCAGCCGCACCCCCCAAGGCTATAGCCCACCCGTTTTTGTGGCCTTCTTCCGCTGGACGAACTTGGCGCCCCGGCCTTCGGGCGGGTATTTTTGGGCGCGGCTGTGTCCGCGGCCTATTTTTGGCACACGGAGGTGCCTCGTAAAGTCTCGCGCCATTCCGAGTCCGACGGACGAAGTTGGCCAGCCCCACCCCCCAAGGCTATAGCCCACCCGTTTTTGTGGCCTTTTTCCGCTGGACGAACTTGGCGCCCCGGCCTTCGGGCGCGTATTTTTGGGCGCGGCTGTTCCCGCGGCCTATTTTTAGCACACAGAGGCGCCTCGTAAAGTCTCGCGCCATTCCGAGTCCGGCGGACGAAGTGGGCCAGCCCCACCCCTCAAGGCTATAGCCCACCCGTTTTTGTGGCCTTTTTCCGTTGGACGAACTTGGCGCCCCGGCCTTCGGGCGGGTATTTTTGGGTGCGGCTGTGCCCGCGGCCTATTTTTGGCATGTGGAGGTGCCTCACAAAGTCTCGCGCCATTCCGAGTTCGGCGGACGAAGTCGGCCAGCCCCACCCCCCAAGGCCATAGCCCACCCGCTTTTGTGGCCTTTTTCCGCTGGACGAACTTGGTGCCCCGGCCTTCGGGCGGTTATTTTTAGCGCGCTGTGCCTGCGGCCTATTTTTGGCACACGGAGGCCCTCGCAAAGTCTCGCGCCATTCCGAGTCCGGCAGACGGTTGGCCAGCCCCACCCCCCAAGGCCATAGCCCACCCGTTTTTGTGGCTTTTTTCCGCTGGACGAACTAGGCGCCCCGGCCTTCAGGCGGTTATTTTTCGACGCGGCTGTACCCGTGGCCTATTTATGGCACACGGAGGCCCCTCGCAAAGTCTCGCGCCATTCCGAGTCCGGCGGACGAAGTGGGCCAGCCCCACCCCCCAAGGCTATAGCCCACCCGTTTGTTTGGCCTTTTTCCGCTGGACGAACTTGGCGCCCCGGCCTTCGGGCGGGTATTTTTGGGTGCGGCTGTGTCCGCGGCCTATTTTTGGCACACGGAGTCGCCTCGCAAAGTCTCGCGCCATTCCGAGTCCGGTTGACGAAGTCGGCCAGCCCCACCCCCCAAGGCTATAGCCCACCCGTTTTTGTGGCCTTCTTCCGCTGGACGAACTTGGCGCCCCGGCCTTCGGGCGGGTATTTTTGGGCGCGGCTGTGCCCGCGGCCTATTTTTGGCACACGGAGGCACCTCGCAAAGTCTCGCGCCATTGCGAGTCCAGAGGACGAAGTGGGCCAGCCCCACCCCCCAAGGCTATAACCCACCCGTTTTTGTGGCCTTTTTCCGCTGGACGCACTTGGCGCCCCGGCCTTCGGGCGGGTATTTTTGGGTGCGGCTGTGCCCGCGGCCTATTTTTGGCACGCGGAGGTGCCTCGTAAAGTCTCGCGCCATTCCGAGTCCGGCGGACGAAGTTGGCCAGCCCCACCCCCCAAGGCTATAGCCCACCCGGTTTTGTGGCCTTTTTCCGCTGGACGAACTTGGCGCCCCGGCCTTCGGGCGGGTATTTTTGGACGCGGCTGTGCCCGTGGCCTATTTTTGGCACACGGAGGCGCCTCGCAAAGTCTCGCGCCATTCTGAGTCCGGCGGACGAAGTTGGCGCGCCCCACCCCCCAAGGCCATAGCCCACCAGCTTTTGTGGCCTTTTTCCGCTGGACGAACTTGGCGCCCCGGCCTTCGGGCGGTTATGTTTCGGCGCGGCTGTGACCACGGCCTATTTTTGGCACACGGAGTCCCCTCGCAAAGTCTCGCAACATTCCGAGTCCGGCGGACGAAGTGGGCCAGCCCCACCCCCCAAGGCTATAACCCACCCGTTTTTGTGGCCTTTTTCCGCTGGACGCACTTGGCGCCCCGGCCTTCGGGCGGGTATTTTTGGCCGCGGCCGTGCCCACGGCCTATTTTTGGCAAACGGAGCCGCCTCGCAAAGTCTCGCGCCATTCCGAGTCCGGCGGACGAAGTTGGCCAGCCCCACCCCCCAAGGCTATAGCCCACCCGTTTTTGTGGCCTTTTTCCGCTGGACGAACTTGGCGCCCCGGCCTTCGGGCGGGTATTTTTGGACGTGGCTGTGCCCGTGGCCTATTTTTGGCACACGGAGGCGCCTCGCAAAGTCTCGCGCCATTCTGAGTCCGGCGGACGAAGTTGGCGCGCCCCACCCCCCAAGGCCATAGCCCACCAGCTTTTGTGGCCTTTTTCCGCTGGACGAACTTGGCGCCCCGGCCTACGGGCGGTTATTTTTTGGCGCGGCTGTGACCACGGCCTATTTTTGGCACACGGAGTCCCCTCGCAAAGTCTCGCGCCATTCCGAGTCCGGCGGACGATGTTGGCCAGCCCCACCCCCCAAGGCTATAGCCCACCCGTTTTTGTGGCCTTTTTCCGCTGGACGAACTTAGCGCCCCGGCCTTCGGGTGGGTATTTTTGGCCGCGGCCATGCCCACGGCCTATTTTTGGCAAACGGAACCGCCTCGCAAAGTTTCGCGCCATTCCGAGTCCGGCGGACGAAGTTGGTGCGCCCCACCCCCCAGGCCATAGCCCACCCGTTTTTGTGGCCATTTTCCGCTGGACGAACTTGTCGCCCTGGCCTTCGAGCGGTTAGTTTTGGGCGCAACTGTGCCCGGGGCCTATTTTTAGCACACGGAGGCTGCTCGCAAAGTCTCGCCCCATTCCGAGTCCGGCGGACGAAGTTGGCCAGCCCCACCCCCCAAGGCTGTAGCCCACCCGTTTTGTGGCCTTTTTCCGCTGGACGAACTTGCCGCCCTGGCCTTCGGGCAGTTATTTTTGACGCGCTGTACACGGGCCTATTTTTGGCACACGGAGGCCGCTCGCAAAGTCTCGCGCCATTCCGAGTCCGGGCGGACGAAGTTGGCCAGCCCCACTTCCCAAGGCTAAAGCCCACCCGCTTTTGTGGCCTTTTCCGCTGGACGAACTCGCGCCCGGCCTTCGGGCGGTTATTTTGGGCGCGGCTGTGCCCGGGTCTAGTTTCGCACACGGAGTCCGCTCAGTAAATTCTCGCGCCATTCCGAGTCCGGGCGGACGGCGGGCCGCCCCACCGCCAAGGCTATAGCCCACCCGTTTTTGTGGCCTTTTTCCGCTTGACGAACTAGGCGCCCCGGCCTTCGGGCTGTCATTTTTGGGCGTGGCTGTGCCCAAGGCCTAGTTTTGGCACTTGGAGGCCGCTCGTAAAGTCTCGCGCCATTCCAAGTCCGGCGGACGAAGTTGGCCAGCCCCACCCCCCAAGGCTATAGCCCACTCGTTTTTGTGGCCTTTTTCCGCTGGACGAACTTGGCGCCCCGGCCTTCGGGCTGTTATTTTCGGGCGTGGCTGTGCCCTTGGCCTATTTTTGGCACTTGGAGGCCGCTCGCAAAGTCTCGCGCCATTCCAAGTCCGGCGGACGAAGTTGGCCAGCCCCACCCCCCAAGGCTATAGCCCACTCGTTTTTGTGGCCTTTTTCCGCTGGACGAACTTGGCGCCCCGGCCTTCGGGCGGTTAGTTTTGGGCGCGCCTGTGCCCGGGGCCTATTTTTGGCACACGGAGGCCGCTCCCAAAGTCTCGCGCAATTACGAGTCCGGCGGACGAAGTTGGCCAGCCCCACCCCCCAAGGCTATAGCCCACCCGTTTTTGTGGCCTTTTTCCGCTTGACGAACTTGGCGCCCCGGCCTTCGGGCGGTTATTTTTGGGCGCGGATGTGCCCGGGGCCTATTTTTCGCACACAGAGGCCGCTCGCAAAGTCTCGCGCCATTCCGAGTCCGGCGGACGAAGTCGGCCAGCCCCACCCCCCAAGGCTATGGCCCACCCGTTTTTGTGGCCTTTTTCTGCTGGGCGAACTTGGCGCCCCGGCCTTCGGGCGGTTATTTTTGGGCGCGGCTGTGCCCGGGGCCTATTTTTCGCACACGGAGGCCGCCTATTTTTGTCACACGGAGGCCGCTCGCAAAGTCTCGCGCCATTCCAAGTCCGGCGGACGAAGTTGGCCAGCCCCACCCCCCAAGGCTATAGCCCACCCGTTTTTGTGGCCTTTTTCCGCTGAACGAACTTGGCGCCCCGGCCTTCGGGCGGTTAGTTTTGGGCGCGCCTGTGCCCGGGGCCTATTTTTGGCACACGGAGGCCGCTCGCAAAGTCTCGCGCAATTCCGAGTCCGGCGGACGAAGTTGGCCAGCCCCACCCCCCAAGGCTATAGCCCACCCGTTTTTGTGGCCTTTTTCCGCTTGACGAACTTGGCGCCCCGGCCTTCGGGCGGTTATTTTTGGGCGCGGCTGTGCCCGGGGCCCATTTTTCGCACACGGAGGCCGCCTATTTTTTTCACACGGAGGCCGCTCGCAAAGTATCGCGCCATTCCAAGTCCGGCGGACGAGGTTGGCCAGCCCCACCCCCCAAGGCTATAGCCCACCCGTTTTTGTGGCCTTTTTCCGCTGGACGAACTTGGCGCCCCGGCCTTCGGGCAGTTATTTTTGGGCGTGGTTGTGCCCGGGGCCTATTTTTGGCACACAGAGGCCGCTCGCAAAGTCTCGCGCCATTCCAAGTCCGGCGGACGAAGTTCGCCAGCCCCACCCCCCAAGGCTATAGCCCACCCGTTTTTGTGCCCTTTTTCCGCTGGACGAACTTGACGCCCCCGCCTTCGGGCGGTTATTTTTGGGCGCGGCTGTGCCCGGGGCCTAGTTTTGGCACACGGAGGCCGGTCGCAAAGTCTCGCGCCATTCCGAGTCCGGCGGACGAAGTGGGCCAGCCCCACCCCCCAAGGCTATAGCCCACCCGTTTTTGTGCCCTTTTTCCGCTGGACGAACTTGTCGCCCCCGCCTTCGGGCTGTTATTTTTGGTCGCGGCTGTGCCCGGGGCCTATTTTTGGTACACGGAGGCCGCTCGCAAAGTCTCGCACCATTCCGAGCCCGGCGGACGAAGTCGGCCAGCCGCACCCACCAAGGCTATAGCCCACCCGTTTTTTGGCCTTTTCCGCAGGACGACTTGGCGCCCGGCCTTCGGGCGGTTATTTTTGGGCGCGCCTGTGCCCGGGCCTATTTTTGGCACACGGAGGCCGCTCGCAAAGTCTCGCGCAATTCCGAGTCCGCGGACGAAGTTGGCCAGCCCCACCCCCCAAGGCTATAGCCCACCGTTTTTGTGGCCTTTTTCCGCATGACGAACTTGGCGCCCCGGCCTTCGGGCGGTTATTTTTGGGCGCGGCTGTGCCCGGGGCCTATTTTTCGCACACGGAGGCCGCCTATTTTTGTCACACGGAGGCCGCTCGCAAAGTCTCGCGCCATTCCAAGTCCGGCGGATGAAGTGGGCCAGCCCCACCCCCCAAGGCTATAGCCCACCCGTTTTTGTGGCCTATTTCCGCTGGACGAACTTGGCGCCCCGGCCTTCGGGCGGTTATTTTTGGGCGCGCCTGTGCCCGGGGCCTATTTTTGGCACACGCAGGCCGCTCGCAAAGTCTCGCGCAATTCCGAGTCCGGCGGACGAAGTTGGCCAGCCCCACCCCCCAAGGCTATAGCCCACCCGTTTTTGTGGCCATTTTCCGGTTGACGAACTTGGCGCCCCGGCCTTCGGGCGGTTATTTTTTGGCGCGGCTGTGCCCGGGGCCTATTTTTCGCACACGGAGGCCGCCTATTTTTGTCACACGGAGGCCGCTCGTAAAGTCTCGCGCAATTCCGAGTCCGGCGGACGAAGTTGGCCAGCCCCACCCCCCAAGGCTATACCCCACCCGTTTTTGTGGCCTTTTTCCGCTGGGCGAGCTTGGCGCCCCGGCCTTCGGGCGGTTATTTTTGGGCGCGGCTGTGCCCGGGGCCTATTTTTGGCACACGGAGGCCGCTCGCAAATTCTCGCACCATTCCGAGTCCGGCGGATGAAGTTGGCCAGCCCCACCCCCCAAGGCTATAGCGCACCCGTTTTTGTGGCCTTTTTCCGCGTGATGGACTTGGCGCCCCGGCCTTCGGCTGTTATTTTTGGGCGCGGCTGTGCCCAGGGCCTAGTTTTGGCACACGGAGGGTGCTCGCAAAGTCTCGGACCATTCCGTGTCCGGCGGACGAAGTTGGCAAGCCCCACCCTCCAAGCCTATAGCCCACCCGTTTTTGTGCCCTGTTTCCGCTGGACGAACTTGTTGCCCCGGACTTCGGGCTGTTATTTTTGGGCGCGGCTGTGCCCGGGGCCTATTTTTGGCACACGGAGGCCGCTCGCAAAGTCTCGCACCATTCCGAGTCCGGCGGACGAAGTTGGCCAGCCGCACCCCCCAAGGCTATAGCCCACCCGTTTTTGCGGCCTTTTTCCGCTGGACGAACTTGTCGCCCCGGCCTTCGGGCGGTTATTTTTGGGCGCGGCTGTGCCCGGGGCCTATTTTTGGCACACGGAGGCCGCTCGCAAAGTCTCGCGCCATTCCTAGTCCGGTGGACGAAGTTGGCCAGCCCCACCCCCCAAGGCTATAGCCCACCCGTTTTTGCGGCCTTTTTCCGCTGGACGAACTTGTCGCCCCGGCCTTCGGGCGGTTATTTTTGGGCGCGGCTGTGCCCAGGGCCTATTTTTGGCACACGGAGGCCGCTCGCAAAGTCTCGCACCATTCCGAGTCCGGTGGACGAAGTTGGCCAGCCCCACCCCCCAAGGCTATAGCCCACCCGTTTTTGCGGCCTTTTTCCGCTGGACGAACTTGTCGCCCCGGCCTTCGGGCGTTTATTTTTGGGCGCGGCTGTGCCCGGGGCCTATTTTTGGCACACGGAGGCTGCTCGCAAAGTCTCGCGCCATTCCGAGTCCGGCGGACGAAGTTGGCCAGCCCCACCCCCCAAGGCTATAGCCCACCCGTTTTTGCGGCCTTTTTCCGCTGGACGAACTTCTCGCCCCGGCCTTCGGGCGGTTATTTTTGGGCGCGGCTGTGCCCGGGGCCTAGTTTTGGCACACGGAGGGCGGTCGCAAAGTCTCGCGCCATTCCGAGTCCGGCGGACGAAGTTGGCCAGCCCCACCCCCCAAGGCTATAGCCCACCCGTTTTTGCGGCCTTTTTCCGCTGGACGAACTTGTCGCCCCGGCCTTCGGGCGGTTATTTTTGGGCGCGCCTGTGCCCGGGGCCTATTTTTGGCACACGCAGGCCGCTTGCAAAGTCTCGCGCAATTCCGAGTCCGGCGGACGAAGTTGGCCAGCCCCACCCCCCAAGGCTATAGCCCACCCGTTTTTGTGGCCATTTTCCGGTTGACGAACTTGGCGCCCCGGCCTTCGGGCGGTTATTTTTACATGCGGCTGTGCCCGGGCCTATTTTTCGCACTCGGAGGCCGCCTATTTTTGTCACACGGAGGCCGCTCGCAAAGTCTTGCGCCATTCCGAGTCCGGCGGACGAAGTTGGCCAGCCCCACCCCCCAAGGCTATAGCCCACCCGTTTTTGTGGCCTTTTTCCGCTGGACGAACTTGGCGCCCCGGCCTTCGGGTGGTTATTTTTGGGCGCGCCTGTGCCCGGGGCCTATTTTTGGCACACGGAGGCCGGTCGCAAAGTCTCGCGCAATTCCGAGTCCGGCGGACGAAGTTGGCCAGCCCCACCCCCCAAGGCTATACCCCACCCGTTTTTGTGGCCTTTTTCCGCTGGGCGAACTTGGCGCCCCGGCCTTCGGGCGGTTATTTTTGGGCTCGGCTGTGCCCGGGGCCTATTTTTGGCATACGGAGGCCGCTCGCAAATTCTCGCGCCATTCCGAGTCCGGCGGACGAAGTTGGCCAGCCCCACCCCCCAAGGCTATAGCGCACCCGTTTTTGTGGCCTTTTTCCGCGTGACGGACTTGGCGCCCCGGCCTTCGGCTGTTATTTTTGGGCGCGGCTGTGCCCAGGGCCTAGTTTTGGCACACGGAGGGTGCTCGCAAAGTCTTGGACCATTCCGTGTCCGGCGGACGAAGTTGGCCAGCCCCACCCTCCAAGCCTATAGCCCACCCGTTTTTGTGCCCTGTTTCCGCTGGACGAACTTGTTGCCCCGGACTTCGGGCGGTTATTTTTGGGCGCGGCTGTGCCCGGGGCCTATTTTTGGCACACGGAGGCCGCTCGCAAAGTCTCGCACCATTCCGAGTCCGGCGGACGAAGTTGGCCAGCCGCACCCCCCAAGGCTATAGCCCACCCGTTTTTGCGGCCTTTTTCCGCTGGACGAACTTGTCGCCCCGGCCTTCGGGCGGTTATTTTTGGGCGCGGCTGTGCCCAGGGCCTAATTTTGGCACACGGAGGCCCCTCGGAAAGTCTCGCGCCATTCCGAGTCCGGCGGACGAAGTTGGCCAGCCCCACCCCCCAAGGCTATAGCCCACCCGTTTTTGCGGCCTTTTTCCGCTGGACGAACTTGTCGCCCCGGCCTTCGGGCGGTTATTTTTGGGCGCGGCTGTGCCCGGGGCCTATTTTTGGCACACGGAGGCCGCTCGCAAAGTCTCGCGCCATTCCGAGTCCGGCGGACGAAGTTGGCCAGCCCCACCCCCCAAGGCTATAGCCCACCCGTTTTTGCGGCCTTTTTCCGCTGGACGAACTTGTCGCCCCGGCCTTCGGGCGGTTATTTTTGGGCGCGGCTGTGCCCGGGGCCTATTTTTGGCACACGGAGGCCGCTCGCAAAGTCTCGCACCATTCCGAGTCCGGTGGACGAAGTTGGCCAGCCCCACCCCCCAAGGCTATAGCCCACCCGCTTCGGCGGCCTCTCTCCGCTGGACGACCTGGTCGCCCCGGCCTTCGGGCGGTTATTTTTGGGCGCGGCTGTGCCCGGGGCCTAATTTTGGCACACGGAGGCCGCTCGGAAAGTCTCGCGCCATTCCGAGTCCGGCGGACGAAGTTGGCCAGCCCCACCCCCCAAGGCTATAGCCCACCCGTTTTTGCGGCCTTTTTCCGCTGGACGAACTTGTCGCCCCGGCCTTCGGGCGGTTATTTTTGGGCGCGGCTGTGCCCGGGGCCTATTTTTGGCACACGGAGGCCGCTCGCAAAGTCTCGCGCCATTCCGAGTCCGGCGGACGCAGCCGGCCAGCCCCACCCCCGACGGCTATAGCCCACCCGTTTTTGCGGCCTTTTTCCGCTGGACGAACTTGTCGCCCCGGCCTTCGGGCGGTTATTTTTGGGCGCGGCTGTGCCCGGGGCCTATTTTTGGCACACGGAGGCCGCTCGCAAAGTCTCGCACCATTCCGAGTCCGGTGGACGAAGTTGGCCAGCCCCACCCCCCAAGGCTATAGCCCACCCGTTTTTGCGGCCTTTTTCCGCTGGACGAACTTGTCGCCCCGGCCTTCGGGCGTTTATTTTTGGACGCGGCTGTGCCCGGGGCCTATTTTTGGCACACGGAGGCTTCTCGCAAAGTCTCGCGCCATTCCGAGTCCGGCGGACGAAGTTGGCCAGCCCCACCCCCCAAGGCTATAGCCCACCCGTTTTTGCGGCCTTTTTCCGCTTGACGAACTTGTCGCCCTGGCCTTCGGGCGGTTATTTTTGGGCGCGGCTGTGCCCGGGGCCTATTTTTGGCACACGGAGGCCGGTCGTAAAGTCTCGCGCCATTCCGAGTCCGGCGGACGAAGTGGGCCAGCCCCACCCCCCAAGGCTATAGCCCACCCGTTTTTGTGGCCTTTTTCCGCTGGACGAACTTGGCGCCCCGGCCTTCGGGCGGTTATTTTTGGGCGCGACTGTGACCGTGGCCTATTTTTGGCACGCGGAGGCCGCTCGCAAAGTCTCGCGCCATTCCGAGTCCAGCGGACGAAGTTGGCCAGCCCCACCCCCCAAGGCTATAGCCCACCCGTTTTTGCGGCCTTTTTTCGCTGGACGAACTTGTTGCCCCGGCCTTCGGGCAGTTATTTTTGGGTGCGGCTGTGCCCGGGGCCTATTTTTGGCACACGGAGGCGGCTCGCAAAGTCTCGCGCCATTCCGAGTCCGGCGGAAGAAGTTAGCCAGCCCCACCCCCCAAGGCTATAGCCCACCCGTTTTTGCTGCCTTTTTCCGCTGGACGAACTTGGCGCCCCGGCCTTCGGGCGGTTATTTTTGGGCGCGACTGTGACCGTGGCCTATTTTTGGCACGCGGAGGCCGCTCGCAAAGTCTCGCGCCATTCCGAGTCCAGCGGACGAAGTTGGCCAGCCCCACCCCCCAAGGCTATAGCCCACCCGTTTTTGTGGCCATTTTCTGCTGGACGAACTTGGCGCCCCGGCCTTCCGCCCTTCGGGCGGATATTTTTGGGCGCGGCTGTGCCCGCGGCCTATGTTTGGCACACGGACGCGCCTCGCAAAGTCTCACGCCATTCCGAGTCCGCCGGACGAAGTTGGCCAGTCCCACCCCTCAAGGCTATAGCCCACCCGTTTTTGTGGCCATTTTCCGCTGGACGAACTTGGCGCCCCGGGCAACGGGCTGCTATTTTTGGGTGCGGCAGTGCCCACGGCATATTTTTGGCACACGGAGGCCACTCGGAAAGTCTCGCCCCATTCCGAGTCCGGCAGACGAACATGGCCAGCCCCACCCCTCAAGGCTATAGCCCACCCGTTTTTGTGGCCTTTTTCCGCTGGACGAACTTGGCGCCCCGGCCTTCGGGCAGTTATTTTTGGGCACGGCCATGCCCGCGGCCTATTTTTGGTACACGGAGGCCGCCGCAAAGTCTCGACCCATTCCGAGTCCGGGCGGACGAACTTGGCCAGCCCTACCCCCAAGGCTATAGCCCACCCGTTTTGTGGCCTTTTTCCGCTGGATTTAAACTTGGCGGCCCGGCCTTCGGGGGGTTATTTTTGGGCGCGGCTGTGTCGGCGGCCTATTTTTGGTACACTGAGGCCGCTCGCAAAGTCTCGCCCCATTCCGAGTCCGGCGGACGAACTTGGCCAGCCCCACCCCCCAAGGCTATAGCCCACCCGGTTTTGTGGCCTTTTTCCGCTGGACGAACTTGGCGCCCCAGCCAACGGGCTTTTATTTTTGGGTGTGGCAGTGCCTGTGGCCTATTTTTAGCACACGGAGGCCGCTCGCAAAGTCTCGCGCCATTCCGAGTCCGGTGGACGAAGTTGGCCAGCCCCACCCCCCAAGGCTATAGCCCACCCGTTTTGCGGCCTGTTTCCGCTGGACGAACTTGTCGCCCGGCCTTCGGGCGGTTATTTTTGGGCGCGGCTGTGCCCGGGGTCTATTTTTGACACACGGAGGCCGCTCGCAAAGTCTCGCGCCATTCCGAGTCCGGCGGACGAAGTTGGCCAGCCCCACCCCCCAAGGCTATAGCCCACCCGTTTTTGTGGCCATTTTCTGCTGGACGAACTTGGCGCCCCGGCCTTCCGCCCTTCGGGCGGATATTTTTGGGCGCGGCTGTGCCCGCGGCCTATGTTTGGCACACGGACGCGCCTCGCAAAGTCTCACGCCATTCCGAGTCCGCCGGACGAAGTTGGCCAGTCCCACCCCTCAAGGCTATAGCCCACCCGTTTTTGTGGCCATTTTCCGCTGGACGAACTTGGCGCCCCGGGCAACGGGCTGCTATTTTTGGGTGCGGCCATGCCCGCGGCGTATTTTTGGCACACGGAGGCCACTCGCAAAGTCTCGCCTTATTCCGAGTCCGGCGGACGATTTGGCCAGCCCTACCCCCCAAGGCTATCGCCCACCCGTTTTTGTGGCCTTTTTCCGCTGGACGAACTTTGCGCCCCGGCATTCGGGCGATTATTTTTGGGCGCGGCTGTACCCGCGGCCTATTTTTGGTACACAGAGGCCGCTCGCAAAGTCTCGCCCCATTCCGAGTCCGGCGGACAAACTTGGCCGGCCCCACCCCCCAAGGCTATAGCCCACCTGTTTTTGTGGCCTTTTTCCGCTGGACGAAGTTGGCGCCCCGGCCTTCGGGCGGTTATTTTTCGCGAGGCTGTACCCGCGGCCTATTTTTGGCACACGGAGGCCGCTCGCAAAGTCTCGACCCATTCCGAGTCCGGCGGACGAACTTGGCCAGCCCTACCCCCCAAGGCTATCGCCCAACCGTTTTTGTGGCCTTTTTCCGCTGGACGAACTAGGCGCCTCGGCATTTGGGCAATTATTTTTGGGCGCGGCTGTGCCCGCGGCCTATTTTTGGTACACAGAGGCCGCTCGCAAAGTCTCGCCCCATTCTGAGTCCGGCGGACAAACTTGGCCGGCCCCACCCCCAAGGCTATAGCCCACCTGTTTTTGTGGCCTTTTTCCGCTGGACGAAGTTGGCGCCTCGGCCAACGGGCTGTTATTTTTGGGTGCGGCAGTGTCCGCGGCCTATTTTTGGCACACGGAGGCCGCTCACAAAGTCTCGCCCCATTCCGAGTCCGGCGGACGAACTTGGCCAGCCCCAACCCCCAAGGCTATAGCCCACCCGTTTTTGTGGCCTTTTTCCGCTGGATGAACTTGGCGACCCGGCCTTCGGGTGGTTATTTTTGGTAGCGGCCGTGCCCGTGGCCTATTTTTGGCACACGGAGGCCACTCGCAAAGTCTTGCCCCATTCCGAGTCCGGCGGACGAACATGGCCAGCCCCACCCCTCAAGGCTATAGCCCACCCGTTTTTGTGGCCTTTTTCTGCTGGACGAACTTGGCGCCCCGGCCTTCGGGCAGTTATTTTTGGGCACGGCCATGCCCGCGGCGTATTTTTGGCACACGGAGGCCGCTCGCAACGTCTCGCCTTATTCCGAGTCCGGCGGACCAACTTGGCCAGCCCTACCCCCACGGCTATCGCCACCCGTTTTTGTGGCCTTTTTCCGCTGGACGAACTTGGCGCCCGGGCATTCGGGCGATTATTTTTGGGCGCGGATGTACCCGCGGCCTATGTTTTGTACACAGAGGCCGCTCGCAAAGTCTCGCTCCATTCCGAGTCCCGCGGACAAACTTGGCCAGCCCCACCCCCCAAGCCTATAGCCCACCCATTTTTATGGCCTTTTTCCGGTGGACGAACTTGGCGCCC
>JAUJEF010000528.1:0-48000 GCA_030444885.1 Citrus sp. QX-2021 | reverse complement strand
CACACGGAGGCGCCTCGTCAAGTCTCGCGCCATTCCGAGTCCGGCGGACGAAGTTGGCCAGCCCCACCCCCCAAGGCTATAGCCCACCCGTTTTTGTGGCCTTTTTCTGCTGGACGAACTTGGCGCCCTGGCCTTCGGGCGGGTATTTTTGGGCGCGGCTGTGCCCGCAGCCTATTTTTGGCACACGATGTCACCTCGCAAAGTCTCGCGCCATTCCGAGTCCGGCGGACGAAGTAGGCCAGCCCCACCCCCCCAGGCTATAGCCCACCCGTTTTTGTGGCCTTTTTCCGCTGGACGAACTTGGCGCCCCGGCCTTCGGGCGGGTATTTTTGGGCGCGGCTGTGCCCGCGGCCTATTTTTGGCACACGGAGGCGCCTCGTCAAGTCTCGCGCCATTCCGAGTCCGGCGAACGAAGTTGGCCAGCCCCACCCCCCCAGGCTATTGCCCACCCGTTTTTGTGGCCTTTTTCCGCTGGACGAACTTGGCGCCCCGGCCTTCGGGCGGGTATTTTTGTGCGCGGCTGTGCCCGCGGCCTATTTTTGGCACACGGAGGCGCCTCGTCAAGTCTCGCGCCATTCCGAGTCCGGCGGACGAAGTTGGCCAGCCCCACCCCCCAAGGCTATAGCCCACCCGTTTTTGTGGCCTTTTTCTGCTGGACGAACTTGGCGCCCTGGCCTTCGGGCGGGTATTTTTGGGCGCGGCTGTGCCCGCAGCCTATTTTTGGCACACGATGTCACCTCGCAAACTCTCGCGCCATTCCGAGTCCGGCGGACGAAGTAGGCCAGCCCCACCCCCCAAGGCTATAGCCCACCCGTTTTTGTGGCCTTTTTCCGCTGGACGAACTTGGCGCCCCGGCCTTCGGGCGGGTATTTTTGGGCGCGGCTGTGCCCGCGGCCTATTTTTGGCACATGAAGGCGCCTCGCAAAGTCTCGCGCCATTCCGAGTCCGGCGGACGAAGTTGGCCAGCCCCACCCCCCAAGGCTATAGCCCACCCGTTTTTGTGCCCAATATCCGCTGGCCGAACTTGGCGCCCCGGCCTTCGGGGGGTATTTTGTGTCGCGGCTGTGCCCGCGGCCTATTTTTGGCACACGGAGGCGCCTCGTAAAATCTCGCGCCATTCCGAGACCGGCGGACGAAGTTGGCCAGCCCCACCCCCCAAGGCTATAGCCCACCCGTTTTTGTGGCCATTTTCCGCTGGACGAACTTGGCGCCCCGGCCTTCGGGCGGGTATTTTTGGGCGTGGCTGTGCCTGCAGCCTATTTTTGGTACACGGAGGCTGCTCGCAAAGTCTTGCCCCATTCCGAGTCCGGCGGACGAAGTTGGCCAGCCCCTCCCCCAAGGCTAAAGCCCAACCGTTTTTTGGCCATTTTTCCGCTGGACGAACTTGGCGCCCCGGCCTTCCGGCGGTTATTTTTGGGCGCGGCTGCCCCCGTGGCCTATTTTTGGTACGCGGAGGCCGTTCGTAAAGTCACGCCCCATTCCGAGTCCGGCGGACGAAGTTGGCCAGCCCCTCCCCCCAAGGCTATAGCCCACCCGTTTTTTGGCCTTTTTTCCGCTGGACGAACTTGGCGCCCCGGTCTTCGGGAGGTTATTTTTGGGCGTGGCTGTGCCCGCAGCCTATTTTTGGCACGCGGAGGCCACTCGCAAAGTCTCGCCCCATTCCGAGTCCGGCGAATGAACTTGGCAAGCCCCTCCCCCCAAGGCTATAGCCCACCCGTTTTTGGGCCATTTTTCCGCTGGACGAACTAGGCGCCCCGGCCTTCCAGCGGTTATTTTTGGGCGCGGCTGTGCCCGCGGCCTATTTTTGGCACGCGGAAGCTGCTCGCAAAGTCTCGCCCCATTCCGAGTCCGGCGGATGAAGTTGGCCAGCCGCTCCCCCCAAGGCTATAGCCCACGCGTTTTTTGGCCATTTTTCCGCTGGACGAACATGGCGCCCCGGCCTTCGGGCGGTTATTTTTGGGCGCGGCTGTACCCGCGGCCTATTTTTGGCACGCGGAGGCCTCTCGCAAAGGTTCGCCCCATTCCGAGTCCGGCGGACGAAGTTGGCCAGCCCCTCCCCCCAAGGCTATAGCACACCCGTTTTTTGGCCATTTTTCTGCTGGGGGGTTTGGGCGCGCCGACCTTCGGGCGGTTATTTTTGGGCGCGGCTGTGCCCGTGGCCTATTTTTGGCACACGAAGGCCGCTCGCAAAGTCTCGACCCATTCCGAGTCCGGCGGACGAAGTGGGCCAGCCCCTCCCCCCAAGGCTATAGCCCACCCATTTTTTGGCCATTTTTCCGCAGGACGAACTTGGCGCCCCGGCCTTCGGGTAGTTATTTTTTGGTGTGCTTGTTCCCGCGGCCTATTTTTGGCACGCGGAGGCTGCTCGCAAAGTCTCGTCCCATTCCGAGTCCGGCGGACGAAGTTGGCCAGCCCCTCCCCCCAAGGCTATAGCCCACCCGTTTTTTGGCAATTTTTCCGCTGGGGGGTTCTGGCGCGCCGACCTTCGGGTGGTTATTTTTGGGCGCGGCTGTTCCCACGGCCTATTTTTGGGACGCGGAGGCCGCTCGCAAAGTCTCGCCCCATTCTTAGTCCGGCGGACGAAGTTCGCCAGCCCCTCCCCCCAAGGCTATAGCCCACCCGTTTTTTGGCCATTTTTCCGCTGGGGGGTTTGGGCGCGTCTACCTTCGGGCGGTTCTTTTTTGGCGTGGCTATGCCCGTGGCCTATTTTTGTCACACAGAGGCCGCTCGCAAAGTCTCGTCCCATTCCGAGTCCGGCGGACGAAGTGGGCCAGCCCCTCCCCCCAAGGCTATAGCCCACCCGTTTTTTGCCCATTGTTCCGCTGGACGAACTTGGCGCCCCGGCCTTTGGGCGGTTATTTTTGGGCGCGGCTGTGCCCACAGCCTATTTTTGGCACGCAAAGTTTGCCCGCAAAGTCTGGCCCCATCCCGAGTCCGGCGGACGAAGTTGGCCAGCTCCTCCCCCCAAGGCTATAGCCCACCCGTTTTTTGGCCATTTTTCCGTTCGACGAACTTGGCGCCCTGGCCTTCGGGCGGTTATTTTTGGGGGCAGCTGTGCCGGCGGCCTATTTTTGGCACGCGGAGGCCGCTCGCAAAGTCTCGCCCCATTACGAGTCAGGCGGACGAAGTGGGCCAGCCCCTCCCCCCAAGGCTATAGCCCACCCATTTTTTGGCCATTTTTCCGCTGGGGGGTTTGGGCGCGCCAACCTTCGGGCGGTTATTTTTGGGCGCGGCTGTGCCCGTGGCCTATTTTTGGCACGCGAAGGCCGCTCGCAAAGTCTCGACCCATTCCGAGTCCGGCGGACGAAGTGGGCCAGCCCCTCCCCCCAAGGCTATAGCCCACCCATTTTTTGGCCATTTTTCCGCAGGACGAACTTGGCGCCCCGGCCTTCGGGTGGTTATTTTTGGGCACGGCTGTGTCCGCGGCCTATTTTTGGCACGCGGAGGCCTCTCGCAAAGTCTCGCCCCATTCCAAGTCCGGCGGACGAAGTTGGCCAGCCCCTCCCCCCAAGGCTATAGCCCACCCGTTTTTTGGCCATTTTTCCGCTGGGGGGTTTGGGCGCGCCGACCTTAGGGCTGTTATTTTTGGGCGCGGCTGTGCCTGCAGCCTATTTTTGGTACACGGAGGCTGCTCGCAAAGTCTTGCCCCATTCCGAGTCCGGCGGACGAAGTTGGCCAGCCCCTCCCCCCAAGGCTAAAGCCCAACCGTTTTTTGGCCATTTTTCCGCTGGACGAACTTGGCGCCCCGGCCTTCCGGCGGTTATTTTTGGGCGCGGCTGCCCCCGTGGCCTATTTTTGGTACGCGGAGGCCGTTCGTAAAGTCACGCCCCATTCCGAGTCCGGCGGACGAAGTTGGCCAGCCCCTCCCCCCAAGGCTATAGCCCACCCGTTTTTTGGCCATTTTTCCGCTGGACGAACTAGGCGCCCCGGCCTTCCAGCGGTTATTTTTGGGCGCGGCTGTGCCCGCGGCCTATTTTTGGCACGCGGAAGCTGCTCGCAAAGTCTCGCCCCATTCCGAGTCCGGCGGATGAAGTTGGCCAGCCGCTCCCCCCAAGGCTATAGCCCACGCGTTTTTTGGCCATTTTTCCGCTGGACGAACATGGCGCCCCGGCCTTCGGGTGGTTATTTTTGGGCGCGGCTGTACCATGACCTATTTTTGGCACGCGAGGAGGCCTCTCGCAAAGTTCGCCCATTCCGAGTCCGGCGGACGAAGTTGGCCAGCCCCTCCCCCCAAGGCTATAGCACACCCGTTTTTTGGCCATTTTTCTGCTGGGGGGTTTGGGCGCGCCGACCTTCGGGCGGTTATTTTTCGGCGCGGCTGTGCCCGTGGCCTATTTTTGGCACGCGAAGGCCGCTCGCAAAGTCTCGTCCCATTCCGAGTCCGGCGGACGAAGTGGGCCAGCCCCTCCCCCCAAGGCTATAGCCCACCCATTTTTTGGCCATTTTTCCGCAGGACGAACTTGGCGCCCCGGCCTTCGGGTAGTTATTTTTTGGTGTGCTTGTTCCCGCGGCCTATTTTTGGCACGCGGAGGCTGCTCGCAAAGTCTCGTCCCATTCCGAGTCCGGCGGACGAAGTTCGCCAGCCCCTCCCCCCAAGGCTATAGCCCACCCGTTTTTTGGCAATTTTTCCGCTGGGGGGTTTGGGCGCGCCGACCTTCGGGTGGTTATTTTTGGGCGCGGCTGTTCCCACGGCCTATTTTTGGGACGCGGAGGCCGCTCGCAAAGTCTCGCCCCATTCTTAGTCCGGCGGACGAAGTTCGCCAGCCCCTCCCCCCAAGGCTATAGCCCACCCGTTTTTTGGCCATTTTTCCGCTGGGGGGTTTGGGCGCGTCTACCTTCGGGCGGTTATTTTTTGGCGCGGCTATGCCCGTGGCCTATTTTTGTCACACAGAGGCCGCTCGCAAAGTCTCGTCCCATTCCGAGTCCGGCGGACGAAGTGGGCCAGCCCCTCCCCCCAAGGCTATAGCCCACCCGTTTTTTGCCCATTGTTCCGCTGGACGAACTTGGCGCCCCGGCCTTTGGGCGGTTATTTTTGGGCGCGGCTGTGCCCACAGCCTATTTTTGGCACGCGAAGTTTGTCCGCAAAGTCTGGCCCCATCCCGAGTCCGGCGGACGAAGTTGGCCAGCTCCTCCCCCCAAGGCTATAGCCCACCCGTTTTTTGGCCATTTTTCCGTTCGACGAACTTGGCGCCCTGGCCTTCGGGCGGTTATTTTTGGGCGCGGCTGTGCCCGTGGCCTATTTTTGGCACGCGAAGGCCGCTCGCAAAGTCTCGACCCATTCCGAGTCCGGCGGACGAAGTGGGCCAGCCCCTCCCCCCAAGGCTATAGCCCACCCATTTTTTGGCCATTTTTCCGCAGGACGAACTTGGCGCCCCGGCCTTCGGGTGGTTATTTTTGGGCACGGCTGTGCCCGCGGCCTATTTTTGGCACGCGGAGGCCGCTCGCAAAGTCTCGCCCCATTCCAAGTCCGGCGGACGAAGTTGGCCAGCCCCTCCCCCCAAGGCTATAGCCCACCCGTTTTTTGCCCATTGTTCCGCTGGACGAACTTGGCGCCCCGGCCTTTGGGCGGTTATTTTTGGGCGCGGCTGCGCCCACAGCCTATTTTTGGCACGCGAAGTTTGCCCGCAAAGTCTGGCCCCATCCCGAGTCCGGCGGACGAAGTTGGCCAGCTCCTCCCCCCAAGGCTATAGCCCACCCGTTTTTTGGCCATTTTTCCGTTCGACGAACTTGGCGCCCTGGCCTTCGGGCGGTTATTTTTGGGGGCAGCTGTGCCGGCGGCCTATTTTTGGCACGCGGAGGCCGCTCGCAAAGTCTCGCCCCATTACGAGTCAGGCGGACGAAGTTGGCCAGCCCCTCCCCCCAAGGCTATAGCCCACCCATTTTTTGGCCATTTTTCCGCTGGGGGGTTTGGGCGCGCCAACCTTCGGGCGGTTATTTTTGGGCGCGGCTGTGCCCGTGGCCTATTTTTGGCACGCGAAGGCCGCTCGCAAAGTCTCGACACATTCCGAGTCCGGCGGACGAAGTGGGCCAGCCCCTCCCCCCAAGGCTATAGCCCACCCGTTTTTTGGCCATTTTTCCGCTGGGGGGTTTGGGCGCGTCTACCTTCGGGCGATTATTTTTTGGCGCGGCTATGCCCGTGGCCTATTTTTGTCACACAGAGGCCGCTCGCAAAGTCTCGTCCCATTCCGAGTCCGGCGGACGAAGTGGGCCAGCCCCTCCCCCCAAGGCTATAGCCCACCCGTTTTTTGCCCATTGTTCCGCTGGACGAACTTGGCGCCCCGGCCTTTGGGCGGTTATTTTTGGGCGCGGCTGCGCCCACAGCCTATTTTTGGCACGCGAAGTTTGCCCGCAAAGTCTGGCCCCATCCCGAGTCCGGCGGACGAAGTTGGCCAGCTCCTCCCCCCAAGGCTATAGCCCACCCGTTTTTTGGCCATTTTTCCGTTCGACGAACTTGGCGCCCTGGCCTTCGGGCGGTTATTTTTGGGGGCAGCTGTGCCGGCGGCCTATTTTTGGCACGCGGAGGCCGCTCGCAAAGTCTCGCCCCATTACGAGTCAGGCGGACGAAGTTGGCCAGCCCCTCCCCCCAAGGCTATAGCACACCCATTTTTTGGCCATTTTTCCGCTGGGGGGTTTGGGCGCGCCAACCTTCGGGCGGTTATTTTTGGGCGCGGCTGTGCCCGTGGCCTATTTTTGGCACGCGAAGGCCGCTCGCAAAGTCTCGACCCATTCCGAGTCCGGCGGACGAAGTGGGCCAGCCCCTCCCCCCAAGGCTATAGCCCACCCATTTTTTGGCCATTTTTCCGCAGGACGAACTTGGCGCCCCGGCCTTCGGGTGGTTATTTTTGGGCACGGCTGTGCCCGCGGCCTATTTTTGGCACGCGGAGGCCTCTCGCAAAGTCTCGCCCCATTCCAAGTCCGGCGGACGAAGTTGGCCAGCCCCTCCCCCCAAGGCTATAGCCCACCCGTTTTTTGGCCATTTTTCCGCTGGGGGGTTTGGGCGCGCCGACCTTAGGGCTGTTATTTTTGGGCGCGGCTGTGCCCGCAGCCTATTTTTGGTACACGGAGGCTGCTCGCAAAGTCTTGCCCCATTCCGAGTCCGGCGGACGAAGTTGGCCAGCCCCTCCCCCCAAGGCTAAAGCCCAACCGTTTTTTGGCCATTTTTCCGCTGGACGAACTTGGCGCCCCGGCCTTCCGGCGGTTATTTTTGGGCGCGGCTGCGCCCGTGGCCTATTTTTGGTACGCGGAGGCCGTTCGTAAAGTCACGCCCCATTCCGAGTCCGGCGGACGAAGTTGGCCAGCCCCTCCCCCCAAGGCTATAGCCCACCCGTTTTTTGGCCATTTTTCCGCTGGACGAACTAGGCGCCCCGGCCTTCCAGCGGTTATTTTTGGGCGCGGCTGTGCCCGCGGCCTATTTTTGGCACGCGGAAGCTGCTCGCAAAGTCTCGCCCCATTCCGAGTCCGGCGGATGAAGTTGGCCAGCCGCTCCCCCCAAGGCTATAGCCCACGCGTTTTTTGGCCATTTTTCCGCTGGACGAACATGGCGCCCCGGCCTTCGGGCGGTTATTTTTGGGCGCGGCTGTACCCGCGGCCTATTTTTGGCACGCGGAGGCCTCTCGCAAAGGTTCGCCCCATTCCGAGTCCGGCGGACGAAGTTGGCCAGCCGCTCCCCCCAAGGCTATAGCACACCCGTTTTTTGGCCATTTTTCTGCTGGGGGGTTTGGGCGCGTCGACCTTCGGGCGGTTATTTTTGGGCGCGGCTGTGCCCGTGGCCTATTTTTGGCACGCGAAGGCCGCTCGCAAAGTCTCGTCCCATTCCGAGTCCGGCGGACGAAGTGGGCCAGCCCCTCCCCCCAAGGCTATAGCCCACCCATTTTTTGGCCATTTTTCCGTTGGACGAACTTGGCGCCTCGGCCTTCGGGTAGTTATTTTTTGGTGTGCTTGTTCCCGCGGCCTATTTTTGGCACGCGGAGGCTGCTCGCAAAGTCTCGTCCCATTCCGAGTCCGGCGGACGAAGTTCGCCAGCCCCTCCCCCCAAGGCTATAGCCTACCCGTTTTTTGGCCATTTTTCTGCTGGGGGGTTTGGGCGCAACAACCTTCGGGGGGCTATTTTTGGGCGCGGCTGTTCCCGCGGCCTATTTTTGGCACGCGTAGGCCGCTCGCAAAGTCTCGCCCCATTCCGAGTCCGGCGGACGAAGTTGGCCAGCCCCTCCCCCCAAGGCTATAGCCCAACCGTTTTTTGGCCATTTTTCCGCTGGACGAACTTGGCGCCCCGGCCTTCGGGAGGTTATTTTTGGGCGCGTTTGTGCCCGTGGCCTATTTTTGGCACATGGAGGCCGCTCGCAAAGTCTCACCCCATTGCGAGTCCCGCGGACGAAGTTGGCCAGCCCCTCCCCCCAAGGATATAGCCCACCCGTTTTTTGGCCTTTTTTCCGCTGGACGAACTTGGCGCCCCGGCCTTCGGGCGGTTATTTTTGGGGGCGGCTGTGCTGAGGGCCTATTTTTGGCACACGGAGGCCGCTCGCAAAGTCTCGCCCCATTCCGAGTCGGGCGGATGAACTTGGCCAGCCCCTCTCCCCAACGCTATAGCCCACCCGTTTTTTGGCCATTTTTCCGCTGGGGGGTTTGGGCGCGCCGACCTTCGGGCGGTTATTTTTGGGAGCGGCTGTGCCCGTGGCCTATTTTTGGCACGCGGAGGCCGCTCGCAAAGTCTTGCCCCATTCCGAGTCCGGCGGACGAAGTGGGCCAGCCCCTCCCCCCAAGGCTATAGCCCACCCGTTTTTTGGCCATTTTTCCGCGGGACGAACTTGGCGCCCCGGTCTTCGGGAGGTTATTTTTGGGCGTGGCTGTGCCCGCGGTCTATTTTTGGCACGCGGAGGCCACTCGCAAAGTCTCGCCCCATTCCGAGTCCGGCGAACGAACTTGGCAAGCCCCTCCCCCCAAGGCTATAGCCCACCCGTTTTTTGGCCATTTTTCCGCTGGACGAACTTGGCGCCCCGGCCTTCGGGTGGTTATTTTTGGGCGCGGCTGTGCCCGTGGCCTATTTTTGGCACGCGGAGGCCACTTGCAAAGTCTCGCCCCATTCCGAGTCCGGCGGACGAAGTTGGCCAGCCCCTCCCCCAAGGCTATAGCCCACCCGTTTTTTGGCAATTTTTCCGCTGGACGAACTTGGCGCCCCGGCCTTCGGGCAGTTATTTTTGGGCGCGGCTGTGCCCGCGGCCTAATTTTGGCACGGGGAGGCCGCTTGCAAAGTCTCGCCCTATTCCGAGTACGGCGGACGAAGTCGGCCAGCCCATGCCCCCAAGGCTATAGCCCACCCGTTTTTTGGCCATTTTTCTGCTGGACGAACTTGGCGCCCCGGCCTTCGGGCGGTTATTTTTGGGGGCGGCTGTGCTGAGGGCCTATTTTTGGCACACGGAGGCCGCTCGCAAAGTCTCGCCCCATTCCGAGTCGGGCGGATGAAGTTGGCCAGCCCCTCCCCCCAAGGCTATAGGCCACCCGTTTTTTGGCCATTTTTCCGCTGGACGAACTTGGCGCCCCGGCCTTCGGGCGGTTATTTTTGTGCGCGGCTGTGTCCGCGGCCTAATTTTGGCACGCGGAGGCCGCTCGCAAAGTCTCGCCCCATTCCGAGTCCGGCGGACGAAGTTGGCCAGCCCCTCACCCCAAGGCTATAGCCCACCCGTTTTTTGGCCATTTTTCCGCTGGGGGGTTTGGGCGCTCCGACCTTCGGGTGGTTATTTTTGGGCACGGCTGTGCCCGCAGCCTATTTTTGGCACGCGGGGGCCGCTCGCAAAGTCTCGCCCCATTCCGAGTCCGGCGGACGAAGTTGACCAGCCCCTCCCCCCAAGGCTATAGCCCACCCGTTTTTTGGCCATTTTTCCGCTGGGGGGTTTGGGCGCGTCTACCTTCGGGCGGTTATTTTTTGGTGCGGCTATGCCCGTGGCCTATTTTTGTCACACAGAGGCCGCTCGCAAAGTCTCGCCCCATTCCGAGTCGGGCGGATGAACTTGGCCAGCCCCTCTCCCCAACGCTATAGCCCACCCGTTTTTTGGCCATTTTTCCGCTGGGGGGTTTGGGCGCGCCGACCTTCGGGCGGTTATTTTTGGGCGCGGCTGTGCCCGTGGCCTATTTTTGGCACGCGGAGGCCGCTCGCAAAGTCTCGCCCCATTCCGAGTCCGGCGGACGAAGTGGGCCAGCCCCTCCCCCCAAGGCTATAGCCCACCCATTTTTTGGCCATTTTTCCGCAGGACGAACTTGGCGCCCCGGCCTTCGGGTGGTTATTTTTGGGCGCGGTTGTGCCCGCAGCCTATTTTTGGCACGCGGAGGCCACTCGCAAAGTCTCGCCCCATTCCGAGTCCGGCGAACGAACTTGGCAAGCCCCTCCCCCCAAGGCTATAGCCCACCCGTTTTTTGGCCATTTTTCCGCTGGACGAACTTGGCGCCCCGGCCTTCAGGTAGTTATTTTTGGGTGTGGCTGTGCCCGTGGCCTATTTGTGGCACGTGGAGGCCGCTCGCAAAGTCTCGCCCCATTCCGAGTCCGGCGGACGAAGTTGGCCAGCCCCTCCCCCCAAGGCTATAGCACCTCCGTTTTTTGGGCTTTTTTCCGCTGGACGAACTTGGCGCCCCGGTCTTCGGGAGGTTATTTTTGGGCGTGGCTGTGCCCGCGGCCTATTTTTGGCACGCGGAGGCCACTCGCAAAGTCTCGCCCCATTCCGAGTCCGGCGAACGAACTTGGCAAGCCCCTCCCCCCAAGGCTATAGCCCACCCGTTTTTTGGCCATTTTTCCGCTGGACGAACTTGGCGCCCCGGCCTTCGGGTGGTTATTTTTGGGCGCGGCTGTGCCCGCGGCCTATTTTTGGCATGCGGAGGCCGCTCGCAAAGTCTGGCCCCATTCCGAGTCCGGCGGACGAAGTTGGCCAGCCCCTCCCCCAAGGCTATAGCCCACCCGTTTTTTGGCAATTTTTCCGCTGGACGAACTTGGCGCCCCGGCCTTCGGGCGGTTATTTTTGGGCGCTGCTGTGCCCGCGGCCTAATTTTGGCACGGGGAGGCCGCTTGCAAAGTCTCGCCCCATTCCGAGTCCGGCGGACGAAGTCGGCCAGCCCATGCCCCCAAGGCTATAGCCCACCCGTTTTTTGGCCATTTTTCCGCTGGACGAACTTGGCGCCCCGGCCTTCGGGCGGCTATTTTTGTGCGCGGCTGCGCCCGCGGCCTAATTTTGGCACGCGGAGGCCGCTCGCAAAGTCTCGCCCCATTCCGAGTCCGGCGGACGAAGTTGGCCAGCCCCTCACCCCAAGGCTATAGCCCTCCCATTTTTTGGCCATTTTTCCGCTGGGGGGTTTGGGCGCTCCGACCTTCGGGTGGTTATTTTTGGGCCCGGCTGTGCCCGCAGCCTATTTTTGGCACGCGGGGGCCGCTCGCAAAGTCTCGCCCCATTCCGAGTCCGGCGGACGAAGTTGACCAGCCCCTCCCCCCAAGGCTATAGCCCACCCCTCCCCCCAAGGCTATAGCCCACCCGTTTTTTGGCCATTTTTCTGCTGGACGAACTTGGCGCCCCGGCCTTCGGGCGGTTATTTTTGGGGGCGGCTGTGCTGAGGGCCTATTTTTGGCACACGGAGGCCGCTCGCAAAGTCTCGCCCCATTCCGAGTCGGGCGGATGAAGTTGGCCAGCCCCTCCCCCCAAGGCTATAGGCCACCCGTTTTTTGGCCATTTTTCCGCTGGACGAACTTGGCGCCCCGGCCTTCGGGCGGTTATTTTTGTGCGCGGCTGTGCCCGCGGCCTAATTTTGGCACGCGGAGGCCGCTCGCAAAGTCTCGCCCCATTCCGAGTCCGGCGGACGAAGTTGGCCAGCCCCTCACCCCAAGGCTATAGCCCACCCGTTTTTTGGCCATTTTTCCGCTGGGGGGTTTGGGCGCTCCGACCTTCGGGTGGTTATTTTTGGGCACGGCTGTGCCCGCAGCCTATTTTTGGCACGCGGGGGCCGCTCGCAAAGTCTCGCCCCATTCCGAGTCCGGCGGACGAAGTTGACCAGCCCCTCCCCCCAAGGCTATAGCCCACCCGTTTTTTGGCCATTTTTCCGCTGGACGAACTTGGCGCCCCGGCCTTCGGGCGGTTATTTTTGGGCGCGGCTGTGCCTGCGGCCTAATTTTGGCACGGGGAGGCCGCTTGCAAAGTCTCGCCCCATTCCGAGTCCGGCGGACGAAGTCGGCCAGCCCCTGCCCCCAAGGCTATAGCCCACCCGTTTTTTGGCTATTTTTCCGCTGGACAAACTTGGCGCCCCGGCCTTCGGGCAGTTATTTTTGGGCACGGCTGTGCCCACGGCCTATTTTTGGCACGGGGAGGCCGCTCGCAAAGTCTCCCCCATTCCGAGTCCGGCGGACGAAGTAGGCCAGCCCCTGCCCCCAAGGCTATAGCCCACCCGTTTTTTGGCCATTTTTCCGCTGGACGAACTTGGCGCCCCAGCCTTCGGCCAGTTATTTTTGGGCGCGGCTGTGACAGCGGCCTATTTTTGGCACACGGAGGCCGCTCGCAAAGTCTCGTCCCATTCTGAGTCCGGCGGACGAAGTTGGCCAGCCCCTCCCTCCAAGGCTATAGCCCACTTGTTTTTTGGCCATTTTTCCGCTGGACACACTAGCCGCCCCGGCCTTCGGGCGGTTATTTTTGGGCGCGGCTATGCCCGCGGCCTATTTTTGGCACGCGGAGGCCGCTCGCAAAATCTCGCCTCATTCCGAGTCCGGCGGACGAAGTTGGCCAGCCCCTCCCCCCAAGGCTATAGCCCACCCGTTTTTTGGCCATTTTTCCGCTGGACGAACTTGGTGCCCCGGGCTTCGGGCGGTTATTTTTGGGCGCGGCTGTGCCTGCGGCCTATTTTTGGCACGCGGAGGCCGCTCGTAAAGTCTCGCCTTATTCCGAGTCCGGCGGACGAAGTTCGCCAGCCGCTCCCCCCAAGGCTATAGCCCACGCGTTTTTTGGCCATTTTTCCGCTGGACGAACATGGCGCCCCGGCCTTCGGGCGGTTATTTTTGGGTGCGGCTGTACCCGCAGCCTATTTTTGGTACGCAGAGGCCTCTCGCAAAGGCTCGCCCCATTCCGAGTCCGGCGGACGAAGTGGGCCAGCCCCTCCCCCCAAGGCTATAGCCCACCCGTTTTTTGGCCATTTTTCTGCTGGGGGGTTTGGGCGCAACAACCTTCGGGGGGTTATTTTTGGGCGCGGCTGTTCCCGCGGCATATTTTTGGCACGCGTAGGCCGTTCGCAAAGTCTCGCCCCATTCCGAGTCCGGCGGACGAAGTTGGCCAGCCCCTCCCCCCAAGGCTATAGCCCAACCGTTTTTGGCCATTTTTCCGCTGGACGAACTTCGCCCAGGCCTTCGGTAGGTTATTTTTGGGCGCGTTTCTGTCCGTGGCCTATTTTTGGCACATGGAGGCCGCTCGCAAAGTCTCACCCCATTGCGAGTCCCGCGGACGAAGTTGGCCAGCCCCTCCCCCCAAGGCTATAGCCCAACCGTTTTTGGCCATTTTTCCGCTGGACGAACTTGGCGCCCCGGCCTTCGGGAGGTTATTTTTGGGCGCGTTTGTGTCCGTGGCCTATTTTTGGCACATGGAGGCCGCTCGCAAAGTCTCACCCCATTGCGAGTCCCGCGGACGAAGTTGGCCAGCCCCTCCCCCCAAGGATATAGCCCACCCATTTTTTGGCCTTTTTTCCGCTGGACGAACTTGGCGCCCCGGCCTTCGGGCGGTTATTTTTGGGGACGGCTGTGCCCGCGGCCTATTTTGGCACACGGAGGCCGATCGCAAAGTCTCGCCCCATTCCGAGTCGGGCGGATGAAGTTGGCCAGCCCCTCCCCCCAAGGCTATAGTCCACCCGTTTTTTGGCCATTTTTCCGCTGGACGAACTTGGCGCCCTGGCCTTTGGGAGGTTATTTTTGTGCGCGGCTGTGCCCGCGGCCTAATTTTAGCACGCGGAGGCCGCTCGCAAAGTCTCGTCCCATTCCGAGTCCGGCGGACGAAGTTGGCCAGCCCGTCCCCCCAAGGCTATAGCCCACCCGTTTTTTGGCCATTTTTCCGCTGGAAGAACTTGGCGCCCCGGCCTTCGGGCGGTTATTTTTGGGTGCGGCTATGTCTGCGGCCTATTTTTGGCACGCGAAGGCCGCTCTCAAAGTCTCGCCCAATTCCGAGTCCGGCGGACGAAGTTGGCCAGCCCCTCACCCCAAGGCTATAGCCCACCCATTTTTTGGCCATTTTTTCGCTGGGGGGTTTGGGCGCTCCGACCTTCGGGTGGTTATTTTTGGGCACGGCTGTGCCCGCAGCCTATTTTTGGCACGCGGGGGCCGCTCGCAAAGTCTCGCCCCATTCCGAGTCCGGCGGACGAAGTTGGCCAGCCCCTCCCCCCAAGGCTATAGCCCACCCCTCCCCCCAAGGCTATAGCCCACCCGTTTTTTGGCCATTTTTCCGCTGGACGAACTTGGCGCCCCGGCCTTCGGGCGGTTATTTTTGGGCGCGGCTGTGCCCGCGGCCTATTTTTGGCACGCGGAGGCTGCTCACAAAGTCTCGCCCCATTCCGAGTCCGGCGGACGAAGTTGGCCAGCCCCTCCCCCCAAGGCTATAGCCCACCCGTTTTTTGGCCATTTTTCCGCTGGGGGGTTTGGGCGCTCCGACCTTCAGGTCGTTATTTTTGGGTACGGCTGTGGCCACGGCCTATTTTTGGCACGCGGAGGCCGCTCGCAAAGTCTCGCCCCATTCTGAGTCCGGCGGACGAAGTTGGCCAGCCCCTCCCACCAAGCCTATAGCCCACCCATTATTTGGCCATTTTTCCGCAGGACGAACTTGGCGCCCCGGCCTTCGGGCGGTTATTTTTGGGCGCGGCTGTGCCCGCGGCCTAATTTTTGCATGGGGAGGCCGTTCGCAAAGTCTCGCCCCATTCCGAGTCCGGCGGACGAACTTGGCAAGCCCCTCCCCCCAAGGCTATAGCCCACCCGTTTTTTGGCCATTTTTCCGCTGGACGAACTTGGCGCCCCGGCCTTCGGGTAGTTATTTTTGGGCGCGGCTGTGCCCGCGGCCTATTTTTGGCACGCGGAGGCCGCTCGCAAAGTCTCCCCCTTTCCGAGTCCGGCAGACGAAGTAGGCCAGCCCCTGCCCCCAAGGCTATAGCCCACCCGTTTTTTGGCCATTGTTCCGCTGGACGAACTTGGCGCCCCAGCCTTCGTCCAGTTATTTTTGGGCGCGGCTGTGACAGCGGCCTATTTTTGGCACACGGAGGCCGCTCGCAAAGTCTCGTCCCATTCTGAGTCCGGCGGACGAAGTTGGCCAGCCCCTCCCTCCAAGACTATAGCCCACCCGTTTTTTGACCATTTTTCCGCTGGACGAACTTGACGCCCCAGCCTTCGGGCGGTTATTTTTGGGCGCAGCTGAGCCCACGGCCTATTTTTGGCACGCGGAGTCCTCTCGCAAAGTCTCGCCCCATTCCGAGTCCGGCGGACGAAGTCGGCCAACCCCTCCCCCCAAGGCTATAGCCCACCCATTTTTTGGCCATTTTTCCGCTAGACGAACTTGGCGCCCCGGCCTTCGGGCAGTTATTTTTGGGCGCGGCTGCGCCCGCGGTCAAATTTTGGCACAGGGAGGCCGCTAGCAAAGTCTCGTCCCATTCCGAACCCGGCGGACGAAGTGGGCCAGCCCCTCCCCCCAAGGCTATAGCCCAGCCGTTTTTTGGCCATTTTTCAGCTGGGGGGTTTGGGCGCTCCGACCATCGGGTGGTTATTTTTCGGCGCGGCTGTGCCCGTGGGCTATTTTTGGCACGCGGAGGCCGCTCGCAAAGACTCGCCCCATTCCGAGTCCCGCGGACGAAGTTGGCCGGCCCCTCCCCCCAAGGCTACAGCCCACCCGTTTTTTGGCCATTTTTCCGCTGGACGAACTTGGCGCCCCGGCCTTCGGGTGGTTATTTTTGGGCGAGGCTGTGCCCGCGGCCTATTTTTGGCACGCGAAGGCCGCTCGCTAAGTCTCGCCCCATTCTGAGTCCCGCGGATGAAGTTGGCCAGCCCCTCCCCCCAAGGCTATAGCCCACCCGTTTTTTGGCCATTTTTCCGCTGGACGAACTTGGCGCACCGGCCTTCGGGCAGTTATTTTTCGGTGCGGCTATGCCCGCGGCCTATTTTTGGCACGCGAAGGCTGATCGCAAAGTCTAGCCCCATTCCGAGTCCGGCAGACGAAGTTGGCCAGCCCCTCCCCCCAAGGCTATAGCCCAATTGTTTTTTGGCCATTTTTTCGCTGGACGAACTTGGCGCCGCGGCCTACGGGCGGTTATTTTTGGCCGCGGCTGTGCCCGCGGCCTATTTTTGGTATGCGGAGGCAGCTCGTAAAGTCTCGCCCCATTCTGAGTCCGGCGGACGAAGTTGGCCAGCCCTCCCCCCAAGGCTATAGCCCACCCGTTTTTTGGCCATTTTTCCGCTGGGGGGTTTGGGCGCGCCGACCTTCGGGCGCGGCTGTGCCCGTGGCCTATTTTTGGCACGCGGAGGCCGCTCGTAAAGGTTCACCCCATTCCGAGTCCGGCGGACGAAGTTGGCCAGCCCCTCCCCCCAAGGCTATAGCACACCCGTTTTTTGGCAATTTTTCCGCAGGGGGGTTTGGGTGCACCGACATTCGGGCGGTTATTTTTGGACGCGGCTGTGCCCGTGGCCAATTTTTCGCACGCGGAGGCCGCTCGCATAGTCTCGCCCCATTCTGAGTCCGGCGGACGAAGTGGGCCAGCCCCTCCCCCCAAGGCTATAGCCGACCCGTTTTTTGCCCATTGTTCCGCTGGACGAACTTGGCGCCCCGGCCTTCGGGCGGTTATTTTTGGGCGCGGCTGTGCCCACAGCCTATATTTGGCACGCGAAGTTTGCCCGCAAATTCTGGCCCCATCCTGAGTCCGGCGGACGAAGTTGGCCAGCTCCTCCCCCCAAGGCTATAGCCCACCCGTTTTTTGGCCATTTTTCCGCTGGGGGGTTTGGGCGCGCCGACCTTCGGGCGGTTATTTTTGGGCGCGGCTGTGCTCGCGGGCTATTTTTGGCACGCGGAGGCGGCTCGCAAAGTCTCGCCCCATTCCGAGTCCGGCGGAAGAAGTTGGCCAGCCCCTCCCCCCAAGGCTATAGCCCACCCGTTTTTTGGCCTTTTTTCCGCTGGACGAACTTGGCGTCCCGGCCTTCGGGCGGTTATTTTTGGGTGCGGCTATGCCCGCGGCCTATTTTTGGCACGCGGAGGCCGCTCGCAAAATCTCGCCTCATTCCGAGTCCGGCGGACGAAGTTGGCCAGCCCCTCCCCCCAAGGCTATAGCCCACCCGTTTTTTGGCCATTTTTCCGCTGGACGAACTTGGTGCCCCGGGCTTCGGGTGGTTATTTTTGGGCGCGGCTGTGCCTGCGGCCTATTTTGGCACGCGGAGGCCGCTCGTAAAGTCTCGCCCCATTCCGAGTCCGGCGGAAGAAGTTGGCCAGCCCCTCCCCCCAAGGCTATAGCCCACCCATTTTTTGGCCATTTTTCCGCTGGACGAACTTGGCGCCCCGGCCTTCGGGTGGTTATTTTTGGGCGCGGCTGTGCCCGCGGCCTATTTTTGGTATGCGGAGGCCGCTCGCAAAGTCTCGCCCCATTCCGAGTCCGGCGGACGAAGTGGGCCAGCCCCTCCACCCAAGGCTATAGCCCACCCGTTTTTTGGCCATTTTTCCGCTGGACGAACTTGGCGCCCCGGCCTTCGGGCGGTTATTTTTGGGCGCGGCTGTTCCCGGGGCCTATTTTTGGCACGCGGAGGCCGCTCGCAAAGTCTCGCCCCATTCCGAGTCCGGCGGACGAAGTTGGCCAGCCCCTCCCCCCAAGGCTATAGCCCACCCGTTTTTTGGCCATTTTTCCGCTGGACGAACTTGGCGCCCCGGCCTTCGTGCGGTTATTTTTGGGCACGGCTGTTCCCGGGGCCTATTTTTGGCACGCGGAGGCCGCTCGCAAAGTCTCGCCCCATTCCTAGTCCGGCGGACGAAGTTGGCCAGCCCCTCCCCCCAAGGCTATAGCCCACCCGTTTTTTGGCCATTTTTCCGCTGGAGGAACTTGGCGCCCCGGTCTTCGTGCGGTTATTTTTGGGCGCGGCTGTGCCTGCGGCCTATTTTTGGCACGCGGAGGCCGCTCGCAAAATCTCGCCCCATTCCGAGTCAGGCGGACGAAGTTGGCCAGCCCCTCCCCCCAAGGCTATACCCCACCCGTTTTTTGGCCATTTTTCCGCTGGACGAACTTGGCGCCCCGGGCTTCGGGCGGTTATTTTTGGGCGCGGCTGTGCCTGCGGCCTATTTTGGCACGCGGAGGCCGCTCGTAAAGTCTCGCCCTATTCCGAGTCCGGCGGACGAAGTTCGCCAGCCCCTCCCCCCAAGGCTATAGCCCACCCGTTTTTTGGCAATTTTTCCGCTGGGGGGTTTGGGCGCGCCGACCTTCGGTTGGTTATTTTTGGGCGCGGCTGTTCCCACGGCCTATTTTTGGGACGCGGAGGCCGCTCGCAAAGTCTCGCCCCATTCTTAGTCCGGCGGACGAAGTTCGCCAGCCCCTCCCCCCAAGGCTATAGCCCACCCGTTTTTTGGCCATTTTTCCGCTGGGGGGTTTGGGCGCGTCTACCTTCGGGCGGTTATTTTTTGGCGCGGCTATGCCCGCGGCCTATTTTTGTCACACGGAGGCCGCTCGCAAAGTCTCGTCCCATTCCGAGTCCGGCGGACGAAGTGGGCCAGCCCCTCCCCCCAAGGCTATAGCCCACCCGTTTTTTGCCCATTGTTCCGCTGGACGAACTTGGCACCCCGGCCTTTGGGGGGTTATTTTTGGGCGCGGCTGCGCCCACAGCCTATTTTTGGCACGCGAAGTTTGCCCGCAAAGTCTGGCCCCATCCCGAGTCCGGCGGACGAAGTTGGCCAGCTCCTCCCCCCAAGGCTATAGCCCACCCGGCCATTTTTCCGTTCGACGAACTTGGCGCCCTGGCCTTCGGGCGGTTATTTTTGGGGGCAGCTGTGCCGGCGGCCTATTTTTGGCACGCGGAGGCAGCTCGCAAAGTCTCGCCCCATTACGAGTCAGGCGGACGAAGTTGGCCAGCCCCTCCCGCCTGGCAAGGCTATAGGCCACACCATTTTTGGCCATTTTTCCGCTGGTGTTTTTGGGCGCGCCGTCCTTCGGGCGGTTATTTTTGGGCGCGGCTGTGCCCGTGGCCTATTTTTGGCACGCGAAGGCCGCTCGCAAAGTCTCGACCCATTCCGAGTCCGGCGGACGGCGGGCCAGCCCTCCCCCAAGGCTATAGCCCACCCATTTTTTGGCCATTTTTCCGCAGGACGAACTTGGCGCCCCGGCCTTCGGGTGGTTATTTTTGGGCACGGCTGTGCCAGCGGCCTATTTTTGGCACGCGGAGGCAGCTCGCAAAGTCTCGCCCCATTCCAAGTCCGGACGGACGGTGGCCAGCCCCTCCCCCAAGGCTATAGCCCACCCGCTTTTGGCCATTTTTCCACTGGGGGTTTGGGCGCGCCGTCCTTAGGGTTGTTATTTTTGGGCGCGGCTGTGCCCGCAGCCTATTTTTGGTACACGGAGGCTGCTCGCAAAGTCTTGCCCCATTCCGAGTCCGGCGGACGAAGTTGGCCCGCCCCTCCCCCCAAGGCTAAGGCCCAACCGTTTTTTGGCAATTTTTCCGCTGGACGAACTTGGCGCCCCGGCCTTCCGGCGGTTATTTTTGGGCGCGGCTGCGCCCGAGGCCTATTTTTGGTACGCGGAGGCCGTTCGTAAAGTCACGCCCCATTCCGAGTCCGGCGGACGAAGTTGGCCAGCCCCTCCCCCCAAGGCTATAGCCCACCCGTTTTTTGGCCTTTTTTCCGCTGGACGAACTTGGCGCCCCGGTCTTCGGGAGGTTATTTTTGGGCGTGGCTGTGCCCGTGGTCTATTTTTGGCACGCGGAGGCCACTCGCAAAGTCTCGCCCCATTCCGAGTCCGGCGAACGAACTTGGCAAGCCCCTCCCCCCAAGGCTATAGCCCACCCGTTTTTTGGCCATTTTTCCGCTGGACGAACTTGGCGCCCCGGCCTTCGGGTAGTTATTTTTGGGTGTGGCTGTGCCCGTTGCGTATTTTTGGCACGTGGAGGCCGCTCGCAAAGTCTCGCCCCATTCCGAGTCCGGCGGACGAAGTTGGCCAGCCCCTCCCCCCAAGGCTATAGCCCACCCGTTTTTTGGCAATTTTTCCGCTGGGGGGTTTGGGCGCGCCGACCTTCGGGTGGTTATTTTTGGGCGCGGCTGTGCTCGCAGCCTATTTTTGGTACACGGAGGCTGCTCGCAAAGTCTTGCCCCATTCCGAGTCCGGCGGACGAAGTTGGCCAGCCCCTCCCCCCAAGGCTAAAGCCCAACCGTTTTTTGGCAATTTTTCCGCTGGACGAACTTGGCGCCCCGGCCTTCCGGCGGTTATTTTTGGGCGCGGCTGCGCCCGTGGCCTATTTTTGGTACGCGGAGGCCGTTCGTAAAGTCACGCCCCATTCCGAGTCCGGCGGACGAAGTTGGCCAGCCCCTCCCCCCAAGGCTATAGCCCACCCGTTTTTTGGCCTTTTTTCCGCTGGACGAACTTGGCGCCCCGGTCTTCGGGAGGTTATTTTTGGGCGTGGCTGTGCCCGCGGCCTATTTTTGGCACGCGGAGGCCACTCGCAAAGTCTCACCCCATTCCGAGTCCGGCGAACGAACTTGCCAAGCCCCTCCCCCCAAGGCTATAGCCCACCCGTTTTTTGGCCATTTTTCCGCAGGACGAACTTGGCGCCCCGGCCTTCGGGTGGTTATTTTGGGGCACGGCTGTGCCCGCGGCCTATTTTTGGCACGCAGAGGCCGCTCGCAAAGTCTCGCCCCATTCCAAGTCCGGCGGACGAAGTTGGCCAGCCCCTCCCCCCAAGGCTATAGCCCACCCGTTTTTTGGCAATTTTTCCGCTGGGGGGTTTGGGCGCGCCGACCTTCGGGTGGTTATTTTTGGGCGCGGCTGTGCCCGCAGCCTATTTTTGGCACGCGGAGGCTGCTCGCAAAGTCTCGTCCCATTCCGAGTCCGGCGGACGAAGTGGGCCAGCCCCTCCCCCCAAGGCTATAGCCCACCCATTTTTTGGCCATTTTTCCGCAGGACGAACTTGGCGCCCCGGCCTTCGGGTGGTTATTTTTGGGCGCGGCTGTGCCCACGGCCTATTTTTGGCACGCGGAGGCCGCTCGCAAAGTCTCGCCCCATTCCAAGTCCGGCGGACGAAGTGGGCCAGCCCCTCCCCCCAAGGCTATAGCCCACCCGTTTTTTGGCCATTTTTCCGCTGGGGTGTTTGGGCGCGCCGACCTTAGGGCTGTTATTTTTGGGCGCGGCTGTGCCCGCAGCCTATTTTTGGTACACGGAGGCTGCTCGCAAAGTCTTGCCCCATTCCGAGTCCGGCGGACGAAGTGGGCCAGCCCCTCCCCCCAAGGCTATAGCCCACCCGTTTTTTGGCCTTTTTTCCGCTGGACGAACTTGGCGCCCCGGTCTTCGGGAGGCTATTTTTGGGCGTGGCTGTGCCCGAGGCCTATTTTTGGCACGCGGAGGCCAATCGCAAAGTCTCGCCCCATTCCGAGTCCGGCGAATGAACTTGGCAAGCCCTCTCCCCAAGGCTATAGCCCACCCGCTTTTGGCCATTTTTCCGCTGGACGAACTTGGCGCCCCGGCCGTCGGGGGGTTATTTTTGGGCACGGCTGTGCCCGCGGCCTATATTTGGCACGCGGAGGCCGCTCGCAAAGTCTAGCACCATTCCAAGACCGGCGGACGAAGGGCCAGCCCTCCCCCAAGGCTATAGCCCACCCGTTTTTTGGCCATTTTTCCGCTGGGGTGTTTGGGCGCGCCGACCTTAGGGCTGTTATTTTTGGGCGCGGCTGTGCCCGCAGCCTATTTTTGGTACACGGAGGCTGCTCGCAAAGTCTTGCCCCATTCCGAGTCCGGCGGACGAAGTGGGCCAGCCCCTCCCCCCAAGGCTATAGCCCACCCGTTTTTTGGCCTTTTTTCCGCTGGACGAACTTGGCGCCCCGGTCTTCGGGAGGCTATTTTTGGGCGTGGCTGTGCCCGAGGCCTATTTTTGGCACGCGGAGGCCAATCGCAAAGTCTCGCCCCATTCCGAGTCCGGCGAACGAACTTGGCAAGCCCCTCCCCCCAAGGCTATAGCCCACCCGTTTTTTGGCCATTTTTCCGCTGGACGAACTTGGCGCCCCGGCCTTCGGGTGGTTATTTTTGGGCACGGCTGTGCCCGCGGCCTATTTTTGGCACGCGGAGGCCGCTCGCAAAGTCTCGCCCCATTCCGAGTCCGGCGGACGAAGTTGGCCAGCCCCTCCCCCAAGGCTATAGCCCACCCGTTTTTTGGCAATTTTTCCGCTGGACGAACTTGGCGCCCCGGCCTTCGGGCGGTTATTTTTGGGTGCGGCTGTGCCCGCGGCCTAATTTTGGCACGGGGAGGCCGCTTGCAAAGTCTCGCCCCATTCCGAGTCCGGCGGACGAAGTCGGCCAGCCCATGCCCCCAAGGCTATAGCCCACCCGTTTTTTGGCCATTTTACCGCTGGACGAACTTGGCGCCCCGGCCTTCGGGCAGTTATTTTTGGGCGCGGCTGTGCCCGCGGCCTATTTTTGGCACGCGGAGGCCGCTCGCAAAGTCTCACCCCATTCCGAGTCCGGCGGACGAAGTTGGCCAGCCCCTCCCCCCAAGGCTATAGCCCACCCATTTTTTGGCCATTTTTCCGCAGGACGAACTTGGCGCCCCGGCCTTCGGGTGGTTATTTTTGGGCGCGGCTGTGCCCGCGGCCTATTTTTGGCACGCGGAGGCCGCTCGCAAAGTCTCGCCCCATTCCAAGTCCGGCGGACGAAGTGGGCCAGCCCCTACCTCCAAGGCTATAGCCCACCCGTTTTTTGGCCATTTTTCCGCTGGGGGGTTTGGGCGCGCCGACCTTAGGGCTGTTATTTTTGGGCGCGGCTGTGTCCGCAGCCTATTTTTGGTACACGGAGGCTGCTCGCAAAGTCTTGCCCCATTCCGAGTCCGGCGGATGAAGTTGGCCAGCCCCTCCCCCCAAGGATATAGCCCACCCGTTTTTTGGCCTTTTTTCCGCTGGGGGGTTTGGGCGCGCCGACCTTCGGGCGGTTATTTTTGGGCGCGGCTGTGCCCGTGGCCTATTTTTGGCACGCGGAGGCCACTCGCAAAGTCTCGACCCATTCCGAGTCCGGCGGACGAAGTGGGCCAGCCCCTCCCCCCAAGGCTATAGCCCACCCATTTTTTGGCCAATTTTCCGCAGGACGAACTTGGCGTCCCGGCCTTCGGGTGGTTATTTTTGGGCGCGGCTGTGCCCGCGGCCTATTTTTGGCACGCGGAGGCCGCTCGCAAAGTCTCGCCCCATTCCAAGTCCGGCGGACGAAGTGGGCCAGCCCCTCCCCCCAAGGCTATAGCCCACCCGTTTTTTGGCCTTTTTTCCACTGGACGAACTTGGCGTCCCGGCCTTCGGGCGGTTATTTTTGGGCGCGGCTATGCCCGCGGCCTATTTTTGGCACGCGGAGGCCGCTCGCAAAATCTCGCCCCATTACGAGTCCGGCGGACGAAGTTGGCCAGCCCCTCCCCCCAAGGCTATAGCCCCTCCGTTTTTTGGCCTTTTTTCCGCTGGACGAACTTGGCGCCCCGGTCTTCGGGAGGCTATTTTTGGGCGTGGCTGTGCCCGCGGCCTATTTTTGGCACGCGGAGGCCAATCGCAAAGTCTTGCCCCATTCCGAGTCCGGCGAACGAACTTGGCAAGCCCCTCCCCCCAAGGCTATAGCCCACCCGTTTTTTGGCCATTTTTCCGCTGGACGAACTTGGCGCCCCGGCCTTCGGGTGGTTATTTTTGGGCGCGGCTGTGCCCGCGGCCTATTTTTGGCACGCGGAGGCCGCTCGCAAAGTCTCGCCCTATTCCGAGTCCGGCGGACGAAGTTGGCCAGCCCCTCCCCCAAGGCTATAGCCCACCCGTTTTTTGGCAATTTTTCCGCTGGACGAACTTGGCGCCCCGGCTTTCGGGCGGTTATTTTTGGGCGCGGCTGTGCCCGCGGCCTAATTTTGGCACGGGGAGGCCACTTGCAAAGTCTCGCCCCATTCTGAGTCCGGCGGACGAAGTCGGCCAGCCCATGCCCCCAAGGCTATAGCCCACCCGTTTTTTGGCCATTTTTCCGCTGGACGAACTTGGCGCCCCGGGCTTCGGGCGGTTATTTTTGGGCGCGGCTGTGCCCGCAGCCTATTTTTGGTACACGGAGGCTGCTCACAAAATCTTGCCCCATTCCGAGTCCGGCGGACGAAGTTGGCCAGCCCCTCCCCCCAAGGATATAGCCCACCCGTTTTTTGGCCTTTTTTCCGCTGGACGAACTTGGCGCCCCGGCCTTCGGGGGGTTATTTTTGGGGGCGGCTGTGCTGAGGGCCTATTTTTGGCAGACGGAGGCCGCTCGCAAAGTCTCGCCCCATTCCGAGTCGGGCGGATGAACTTGGCCAGCCCCTCTCCCCAACGCTATAGCCCACCCGTTTTTTGGCCATTTTTCCGCTGGGGGGTTTGGGCGCGCCGACCTTCGGGCGGTTATTTTTGGACGCGGCTGTGCCCGTGGCCTATTTTTGGCATGCGGAGGCCGCTCGCAAAGTCTCGACCCATTCTGAGTCCGGCGGACGAAGTGGGCCAGCCCCTCCCCCCAAGGCTATAGCCCACCCATTTTTTGGCCATTTTTCCGCAGGACGAACTTGGCGCCCCGGCCTTCGGGCGGTTATTTTTTGGCGCGGCTATGCCTGCGGACTAATTTTGGCACGGGGAGGCCGCTTGCAAAGTCTCGCCCCATTCCGAGTCCGGCGGACGAAGTCGGCCAGCCCCTGCCCCCAAGGCTATAGCCCACCCGTTTTTTGGCCATTTTTCCGCTGGACGAACTTGGCGCCCCGGCCTTCGGGCGGTTATCTTTGGGCGCGGCTGTGCCCGCGGCCTATTTTTGGCACGGGGAGGCCGCTCGCAAAGTCTCCCTCATTCCGAGTCCGCGGATTTGGCGAGGCCAGCCCCTCGCCCCAAGGCTATAGCCCACCCGCTTTTGGCCATTTTTCCGCTGGACGAACTTGGCGCCCCGGCCTTCGGCCAGTTATTTTTGGGCGCGGCTGTGACAGCGGCCTATTTTTGGCACACGGAGGCCGCTCGCAAAGTCTCGTACCATTCTGAGTCCGGCGGACGAAGTTGGCCAGCCCCTCCCTCCAAGGCTATAGCCCACTTGTTTTTTGGCCATTTTTCCGCTGGACAAACTAGCCGCCCCGGCCTTCGGGCGGTTATTTTTGGGCGCGGCTATGCCCGCGGCCTATTTTTGGCACGCGGAGGCCGCTCGCAAAATCTCGCCTCATTCCGAGTCCGGCGGACGAAGTTGGCCAGCCCCTCCCCCCAAGGCTATAGCCCACCCGTTTTTTGGCCATTTTTCCGCTGGACGAACTTGGCGCCCCGGGCTTCGGGCGGTTATTTTTGGGCGCGGCTGTGCCTGCGGCCTATTTTTGGCACGCGGAGGCCGCTCGTAAAGTCTCGCCCTATTCCGAGTCCGGCGGACGAAGTTCGCCAGCCGCTCCCCCCAAGGCTATAGCCCACCCGTTTTTTGGCCATTTTTCCGCTGGGGGGTTTGGGCGCGCCGACCTTTGGGCGGTTATTTTTGGTCGCGGCTGTGCCCGCAGCCTATTTTTGGCACGCGAAGTTTGCCCGCAAAGTCTGGCCCCATCCCGAGTCCGGCGGACGAAGTTGGCCAGCTCCTCCCCCCAAGGCTATAGCCCACCCGTTTTTTGGCCATTTTTCCGTTCGACGAACTTGGCGCCCTGGCCTTCGGGCGGTTATTTTTGGGGGCAGCTGTGCCGGCGGCCTATTTTTGGCACGCGGAGGCCGCTCGCAAAGTCTCGCCCCATTACGAGTCCGGCGGACGAAGTTGGCCAGCCCCTCCCCCCAAGGCTATAGCCTACCCGTTTTTTGGCCATTTTTCCGCTGGACGACCGGGCGCCCGCCTTCGGTCGGTTATTTGTGGGCGCGGCTGTGTCCGCGGCCTATTTTTGGCACGCGGAGGCCGCTCGCAAAGTCTCGCCCCATTCCGAGTCCGGCGGACGAAGTGGGCCAGCCCCTCCCCCCAAGGCTATAGCCCACCCGTTTTTTGGCAAATTTTCCGCTGGACGAACTTGGCGCCCTGGCCTTCGGGCGGTTATTTTTGGGCGCGGCTGTGCCCACGGCCTATTTTTGGCACGCGGAGGCCGTTCGCAAAGTCTCGCCCCATTCCGAGTCCTGCGGACGAAGTTGGCCAGCCCCACCCCCCAAGGCTGTAGCCCACCCGTTTTTGTGGCCTCTTTCCGCTGGACGAACTTGGCGCCCCGGCCTTCGGGCGGGTATTTTTGGGCGCGGCTGTGCCCGTGGCCTATTTCTGGCACACGGAGGTGCCTCGCAAAGTCTCGCGCCATTCCGAGTCCGGCGGACGAAGTTGGCCAGCCCCACCCCCCAAGGCTATAGCCCACCCGTTTTTGTGGCCTCTTTCCGCTGGACGAACTTGGCGCCCCGGCCTTCGGGCGGATATTTTTGGGCGCGGCTGTGCCCGCGGCCTATTTTTGGCACACGGAGGCGCCTCGCAAAGTCTCGCGCCATTCCGAGTCCGGCGGACGAAGTCGGCCAGCCCGACTCCCCAAGGCCATAGCCGACCCGTTTTTGTGGCCTCTTTCCGCTGGACGACTTGGCGCCCGGCCGTCGGGCGGGTAGTTTTGGGTGCGGCTGTGCCCGCGGCCTAGGGTTGGCACACGGAGGCGCCGCGCACGGTCTCGCGGCATTCCGAGTCCGCGGACGGTTGGCCAGCCCCACCCCCAAGGCTAGAGCCCACCCGTTTTTGTGGCCTTTTTCCGCTGGACGAACTTGGCGCCCCGGCCTTCGGGCGGGTATTTTTGGGCGCGGCTGTTCCCGCGGCCTATTTTTGCCACACGGAGGCGCCTCACAAAGTCTCGCGCCATTCCGAGTCCGGCGGACGAAGTTGGCCAGCCCCACCCCCCAAGGCTATAGCCCACCCGTTTTTGTGGCCATTTTCCGCTGGACGAACTTGCCGCCCCGGCCTTCGGGGGGTTATTTTTGGGCGCGGCTGTGCCCGCGGCCTATTTTTGGCACACGGAGGCGCGTCGTAAAGTCTTGCTCCATTCCGAGTCCGGCGGACGAAGTTGGCCAGCCCCACCCCCCAAGGCTATAGCCCACCCGTTTTTGTGGCCATTTTCCGCTGGACGAACTGGGTGCCGCGGCCTACGGGGGGGTATTTTTGGGCGCGGCTGTGCCCGCGGCCTATTTTTGGCACACGGAGGCGCCTCGCAAAGTCTCGCGCCATTCCGAGACCGGCGGCCGAAGTTGGCCAGCCCCACCCCCCAAGGCTATTGCCCACCCGTTTTTGTGGCCATTTTCCGCTGGACGAACTTGGCGCCCCGGCCTTCGGGCTGGTATTTTTGGGCGCGGCTGTGCCCGCAACCTATTTTTGGCACACGGAGGCGCCTCGTCAAGTCTCGCGCCATTCCGAGTCCGGCGGACGAAGTTGGCCAGCCCCACCCCCCAAGGCTATTGCCCACCCGTTTTTGTGGCCATTTTCCGCTGGACGAACTTGGCGCCCCGGCCTTCGGGCTGGTATTTTTGGGCGCGGCTGTGCCCGCGGCCTATTTTTGGCACACGGAGGCGCCTCGCAAAGTCTCGCGCCATTCCGAGTCCGGCGGACGAAGTTGGCCAGCCCCACCCCCCAAGGCTATAGCCCACCCGTTTTTGTGGCCATTTTCCGCTGGACGAACTTGGCGCCCCTGCCTTCGGGCGGGTATATTTTGGACGCGGCTGTGCCCGCGGCCTATTTTTGGCACACGGAGGCGCCTCGTCAAGTCTCGCGCCATTCCGAGTCCGGCGGACGAAGTGGGCCAGCCCCACCCCCCAAGACTATAGCCCACCCGTTTTTGTGGCCTTTTTCTGCTGGACGAACTTGGCGCCCCGGCCTTCGGGCAGGTATTTTTGGGCGCGGCTGTGCCCGCAGCCTATTTTTGGCATACGATGGCGCCTCGCAAAGTCTCGCGCCATTCCGAGTCCGGCGGACGAAGTTGGCCAGCCCCACCCCCCAAGGCTATAGCCCACCCGTTTTTGTGGCCTTTTTCCGCTGGACGAAATTGGCGCCCCGGCCTTCAGGCGGGTATTTTTGGGTGCGGCTGTCCCCGCGGCCTATTTTTGCCACACGGAGGCGCCTCGCAAAGTCTCGCGCCATTCCGAGTCCGGCGGACTAATTTGGCCAGCCCCACCCCCCAAGGCTATAGCCCACCCGTTTTTGTGGCCATTTTCCGCTGGCCGAACTTGGCGCCCCGGCCTTCGTGCGGGTATTTTGCATCGCGGCTGTGCCCGCGGCCTATATTTGGCACACGGAGGTGCCTCGTAAAGTCTCGCGCCATTCCGAGTCCGGCGGACAAAATTGGCCAGCCCCACCCCCCAAGGCTATAGCCCACCCGTTTTTGTGGCCATTTTCCGCTGGCCGAACTTGGCGCCCCGGCCTTCGGGCGGGTATTTTTTTCGTCGCGGCTGTGCCCGCAGCCTATTTTTGGCATACGGAGGCACCTCGCAAAGTCTCACGCCATTGCGAGTCCCGCGGACGAAGTTGGCCAGCCCCTCCCCCCAAGGATATAGCCCACCCGTTTTTTGGCCTTTTTTCCGCTGGACGAACTTAGCGCCCCGGCCTTCGGGCGGTTATTTTTGGGGACGGCTGTACCCGCGGCCTATTTTTGGCACACGGAGGCCGCTCGCAAAGTCTCGCCCCATTCCGAGTCGGGCGGATGAAGTTGGCCAGCCCCTCCCCCCAAGGCTATAGTCCACCCGTTTTTTGGCCATTTTTCCGCTGGACGAACTTGGCGCCCCGGCCTTCGGGAGGTTATTTTTGTGCGCGGCTGTGCCCGCGGCCTAATTTTGGCACGCGGAAGCCGCTCGCAAAGTCTCGTCCCATTCCGAGTCCGGCGGACGAAGTTGGCCAGTCCGTCCCCCCAAGGCTATAGCCCACCCGTTTTTTGACCATTTTTCCGCTGGAAGAACTTGGCGCCCCGGCCTTCGGGCGGTTATTTTTGGGTGCGGTTATGTCTGCGGCCTATTTTTGGCACGCGAAGGCCGCTCTCAAAGTCTCGCCCCATTCCGAGTCCGGCGGACGAAGTTGGCCAGCCCCTCACCCCAAGGCTATAGCCCACCCATTTTTTGGCCATTTTTTCGCTGGGGGGTTTGGGCGCTCCGACCTTCGGGTGGTTATTTTTGGGCACGGCTGTGCCCGCAGCCTATTTTTGGCACGCGGGGGCCGCTCGCAAAGTCTCGCCCCATTCCGAGTCGGGCGGATGAAGTTGGCCAGCCCCTCCCCCCAAGGCTATAGTCCACCCGTTTTTTGGCCATTTTTCCGCTGGACGAACTTGGCGCCCCGGCCTTCGGGCGGTTATTTTTGGGTGCGGTTATGTCTGCGGCCTATTTTTGGCACGCGAAGGCCGCTCTCAAAGTCTCGCCCCATTCCGAGTCCGGCGGACGAAGTTGGCCAGCCCCTCACCCCAAGGCTATAGCCCACCCATTTTTTGGCCATTTTTTCGCTGGGGGGTTTGGGCGCTCCGACCTTCGGGTGGTTATTTTTGGGCACGGCTGTGCCCGCAGCCTATTTTTGGCACGCGGGGGCCGCTCGCAAAGTCTCGCCCCATTCCGAGTCCAGCGGACGAAGTTGGCCAGCCCCTCCCCCCAAGGCTATAGCCCACCCCTCCCCCCAAGGCTGTAGCCCACCCGTTTTTTGGCCATTTTTCTGCTGGACGAACTTGGCGCCCCGGCCTTCGGGCGGTTATTTTTGGGCGCGGCTGTGCCCGCGGCCTATTTTTGGCATGCGGAGGCTGCTCACAAAGTCTCGCCCCATTCCGAGTCCGGCGGACGAAGTTGGCCAGCCCCTCCCCCCAAGGCTATAGCCCACCCGTTTTTTGGCCATTTTTCCGCTGGGGGGTTTGGGCGCTCCGACCTTCAGGTCGTTATTTTTGGGTACGGCTGTGGCCACGGCCTATTTTTGGCACGCGGAGGCCGCTCGTAAAGTCTCGCGCCATTCCGAGTCCGGCGGACGAAGTGGGCCAGCCCCACCCCCCAAGGCTATAGCCCACCCGATTTTGTGGCCTTTTTCCGCTGGGCGAACTTGGCGCCCCGGCCTTCGGGTGGTTAATTTTGGGCGCGGCTGTGAACGCGGCCTATTTTTGGCACACGGAGATGCCTCGCAAAGTCTCGCGCCATTCCGAGTCCGGCGGACGAAGTTGGCCAGCCCCACCCCCCAAGGCTATAGCCCACCCGTTTTTGTGGCCTTTTTCCGCTGGACGAACTTGGCGCCCCGGCTTTCGGACGGGTATTTTTGGGCGCGGCTGTGTCCGCGGCCTATTTTTGGCACGCGGAGGCGCCTCGCAAAGTCTCGCGGCATTCCGAGTGCGGCGGACGAAGTTGGCCAGCCCCACCCCCCAAGGCTATAGCCCACCCGTTTTTGTGGCCTTTTTCCGCTGGACGAACTTGGCGCCCCGGGCTTCGGGCGGTTATTTTTGGGCGCGGCTGTGCCTGCGGCCTATTTTGGCATGCGGAGGCCGCTCGTAAAGTCTCGCCCTATTCCGAGTCCGGCGGACGAAGTTCGCCAGCCCCTCCCCTCAAGGCTATAGCCCACCCGTTTTTTGGCCATTTTTCCGCTGGGTGGTTTGGGCGCGCCGACCTTTGGGCGGTTATTTTTGGGCGCGGCTGTGCCCGCGGCCTATTTTTGGCACGCGGAGGCCGCTCGCAAAGTCTCGTCCCATTCCGAGTCCGGCGGACGAAGTTCGCCAGCCCCTCCCCCCAAGGCTATAGCCCACCCATTTTTTGGCCATTTTTCCGCTGGACGAACTTGGCGCCCCGGCCTTCGGGCGGTTATTTTTGGGCGCGGCTGTGCCCGCGACCTATTTTTGGTATGCGGAGGCCGCTCGCAAAGTTTCGCCCCATTCCGAGTCCGGCGGACGAAGTGGGCCAGCCCCTCCACCCAAGGCTATAGCCCACCCGTTTTTTGGCCATTTTTCCGCTGGACGAACTTGGCGCCCCGGCCTTCAGGCGATTATTTTTGGGCGCGGCTGTTCCCGGGGCCTAATTTTGGCACGCGGAGGCCGCTCGTAAAGTCTCGCCCCATTCCGAGTCCGGCGGAAGAAGTTGGCCAGCCCCTCCCCCCAAGGCTATAGCCCACCCGTTTTTTGGCCTTTTTTCCACTGGACGAACTTGGCGTCCCGGCCTTCGGGCGGTTATTTTTGGGCGCGGCTATGCCCGCGGCCTATTTTTGGCACGCGGAGGCCGCTCGCAAAATCTCGCCTCATTCCGAGTCCGGCGGACGAAGTGGGCCAGCCCCTCCCCCCAAGGCTATAGCCCACCCGTTTTTTGGCCATTTTTCCGCTGGACGAACTTGGCGCCCCGGGCTTCGGGCGGTTATTTTTGGGCGCGGCTGTGCCTGCGGCTATTTTGGCACGCGGAGGCCGCTCCTAAAGTCTCGCCCTATTCCGAGTCCGGCGGACGAAGTTCGCCAGCCCCTCCCCCCAAGGCTATAGCCCACCCGTTTTTTGGCCATTTTTCCACTGGGGGGTTTGGGCGCGCCGACCTTTGGGCGGTTATTTTTGGGCGCGGCTGTGCCCGCGGCCTATTTTTGGCACGCGGAGGCCGCTCGCAAAGTCTCGTCCCATTCCGAGTCCGGCGGACGAAGTTCGCCATCCCCTCCCCCCAAGGCTATAGCCCACCCATTTTTTGGCCATTTTTCCGCTGGACGAACTTGGCGCCCCGGCCTTCGGGCGGTTATTTTTGGGCGCGGCTGTGCCCGCGGCCTATTTTTGGTATGCGGAGGCCGCTCGCAAAGTCTCGCCCCATTCCGAGTCCGGCGGACGAAGTGGGCCAGCCCCTCCACCCAAGGCTAAAGCCCACCCGTTTTTTGGCCATTTTTCCGCTGGACGAACTTGGCGCCCCGGCCTTCGGGCGGTTATTTTTGGGCGCGGCTGTTCCCGGGGCCTATATTTGGCACGCGGAGGCCGCTCGCAATCTCGCCCCATTCCGAGTCCGGCGGACGAAGTTGGCCAGCCCCTCCCCCCAAGGCTATACCCCACCCGTTTTTTGGCCATTTTTCCGCTGGACGAACTTGGCGCCCCGGGCTTCGGGCGGTTATTTTTGGGCGCGGCTGTGCCTGCGGCCTATTTTTGGGACGCGGAGGCCACTCGAAAAGTCTCGCCCTATTCCGAGGCCGGAGGACGAAGTTCGCCAGCCCCTCCCCCCAAGGCTATAGCACACCCGTTTTTTGGCAATTTTTCCGCAGGGGGGTTTGGGCGCGCCGACCTTCGGGCGGTTATTTTTGGACGCGGCTGTGCCCGTGGCCAATTTTTGGCACGCGGAGGCCGCTCGCATAGTCTCGCCCCATTCTGAGTCCGGCGGACGAAGTGGGCCAGCCCCTCCCCCCAAGGCTATAGCCCACCCGTTTTTTGCCCATTGTTCCGCTGGACGAACTTGGCGCCCCAGCCTTCGGGCGGTTATTTTTGGGCGCGGCTGTGCCCACAGCCTATATTTGGCACGCGAAGTTTGCCCGCAAATTCTGGCCCCATCCTGAGTCCGGCGGACGAAGTTGGCCAGCTCCTCCCCCCAAGGCTATAGCCCACCCGTTTTTTGGCAATTTTTCCGCTGGGGGGTTTGGGCGCGCCGACCTTCGGGTGGTTATTTTTGGGCGCGGCTGTTCCCACGGCCTAATTTTGGGACGCGGAGGCCGCTCGCAAAGTCTCGCCCCATTCTTAGTCCGGCGGACGAAGTTCGCCAGCCCCTCCCCCCAAGGCTATAGCCCACCCGTTTTTTGGCCATTTTTCCGCTGGGGGGTTTGGGCGCGTCTACCTTCGGGCGGTTATTTTTTGGCGCGGCTATGCCCACGGCCTATTTTTGTCACACGGAGGCCGCTCGCAAAGTCTCGTCCCATTCCGAGTCCGGCGGACGAAGTGGGCCAGCCCCTCCCCCCAAGGCTATAGCCCACCCGTTTTTTGCCCATTGTTCCGCTGGACGAACTTGACGCCCCGGCCTTTGGGCGGTTATTTTTGGGCGCGGCTGTGCCCACAGCCTATTTTTGGCACGCGAAGTTTGCCCGCAAAGTCTGGCCCCATCCCGAGTCCGGCGGACGAAGTTGGCCAGCTCCTCCCCCCAAGGCTATAGCCCACCCGGCCATTTTTCCGTTCGACGAACTTGGCGCCCTGGCCTTCGGGCGGTTATTTTTGGGGGCAGCTGTGCCGGCGGCCTATTTTTGGCACGCGGAGGCCGCTCGCAAAGTCTCGCCCCATTACGAGTCAGGCGGACGAAGTTGGCCAGCCCCTCCCCCCAAGGCTATAGCCCACCCATTTTTTGGCCATTTTTCCGCTGGGGGGTTTGGGCGCGCCGACCTTCGGGCGGTTATTTTTGGGCGCGGCTGTGCCCGTGGCCTATTTTTGGCACGCGAAGGCCGCTCGCAAAGTCTCGACCCATTCCGAGTCCGGCGGACGAAGTGGGCCAGCCCCTCCCCCCAAGGCTATAGCCCACCCATTTTTTGGCCATTTTTCCGCTGGGGGGTTTGGGCGCGCCGACCTTAGGGCTGTTATTTTTGGGCGCGGCTGTGCCCGCAGCCTATTTTTGGTACACGGAGGCTGCTCGCAAAGTCTTGCCCCATTCCGAGTCCGGCGGACGAAGTTGGCCAGCCCCTCCCCCCAAGGCTAAAGCCCAACCGTTTTTTGGCCATTTTTCCGCTGGACGAACTTGGCGCCCCGGCCTTCCGGCGGTTATTTTTGGGCGCGGCTGCGCCCGTGGCCTATTTTTGGTACGCGGAGGCCGTTCGTAAAGTCACGCCCCATTCCGAGTCCGGCGGACGAAGTTTTCCAGCCCCTCCCCCCAAGGCTATAGCCCACCCGTTTTTTGGCCTTTTTTCCGCTGGACGAACTTGGCGCCCCGGTCTTCGGGAGGTTAGTTTTGGGTGTGGCTGTGCCCGCGGCCTATTTTTGGCACGCGGAGGCCACTCACAAAGTCTCGCCCCATTCCGAGTCTGGCGAACGAACTTGGCAAGCCCCTCCCCCCAAGGCTATAGCCCACCCGTTTTTTGGCCATTTTTCCGCTGGACGAACTTGGCGCCCGGGCCTTCGGGTAGTTATTTTTGGGTGTGGCTGTGCCCGTGGCCTATTTTTAGCACGTGGAGGCCGCTCGCAAAGTCTCGTCCCATTCCGAGTCCGGCGGACGAAGTTGGCCAGCCCCTCCCCCCAAGGCTATAGCCCACCCGTTTTTTGGCAATTTTTCCGCTGGGGGGTTTGGGCGCGCCGACCTTCGGGTGGTTATTTTTGGGCGCGGCTGTGCCCACGGGCTATTTTTGGTACGTGGAGGCCGCTCGCAAAGTCTTGCCCCATTCCGAGTCCGGCGGACGAAGTTGGCCAGCCCCTCCCCCCAAGGCTAAAGCCCAACCGTTTTTTGGCCATTTTTCCGCTGGACGAACTTGGCGCCCCGGCCTTCCGGCGGTTATTTTTGGGCGCGGCTGCGCCCGTGGCCTATTTTTGGTACGCGGAGGCCGCTCAGAAGTCACGCCCCATTCCGAGTCCGGGCGGACGGTTGGCCAGCCCTCCCCCAAGGCTATAGCCCACCCGCTTTTGGCCTTTTTCCGCTGGACGAACTTGGCGCCCCGGTCTTCGGGAGGTTATTTTTGGGCGTGGCTGTGCCCGCGGCCTATTTTTGGCACGCGGAGGCCACTCGCAAAGTCTCGCCCCATTCCGAGTCCGGCGAACGAACTTGGCAACCCCTCCCCCCAAGGCTATAGCCCACCCGTTTTTTGGCCATTTTTCCGCAGGACGAACTTGGCGCCCCGGCCTTCGGGTGGTTATTTTTGGGCACGGCTGTGCCCGCGGCCTATTTTTGGCACGCCGAGGCCGCTCGCAAAGTCTCGCCCCATTCCAAGTCCGGCGGACGAAGTTGGCCAGCCCCTCCCCCCAAGGCTATAGCTCACCCGTTTTTTGGCCATTTTTCCGCTGGGGGGTTTGGGCGCGCCGACCTTCGGGTGGTTATTTTTGGGCGCGGCTGTGCCCACGGGCTATTTTTGGTACGTGGAGGCCGCTCGCAAAGTCTTGCCCCATTCCGAGTCCGGCGGACGAAGTTGGCCAGCCCCTCCCCCCAAGGCTAAAGCCCAACCGTTTTTTGGCCATTTTTCCGCTGGACGAACTTGGCGCCCCGGCCTTCCGGCGGTTATTTTTGGGCGCGGCTGCGCCCGTGGCCTATTTTTGGTACGCGGAGGCCGTTCGTAAAGTCACGCCCCATTCCGAGTCCGGCGGACGAAGTTGGCCAGCCCCTCCCCCCAAGGCTATAGCCCACCCGTTTTTTGGCCTTTTTTCCGCTGGACGAACTTGGCGCCCCGGTCTTCGGGAGGTTATTTTTGGGCGTGGCTGTGCCCGCGGCCTATTTTTGGCACGCGGAGGCCACTCGCAAAGTCTCGCCCCATTCCGAGTCCGGCGAACGAACTTGGCAACCCCTCCCCCCAAGGCTATAGCCCACCCGTTTTTTGGCCATTTTTCCGCAGGACGAACTTGGCGCCCCGGCCTTCGGGTGGTTATTTTTGGGCACGGCTGTGCCCGCGGCCTATTTTTGGCACGCCGAGGCCGCTCGCAAAGTCTCGCCCCATTCCAAGTCCGGCGGACGAAGTTGGCCAGCCCCTCCCCCCAAGGCTATAGCTCACCCGTTTTTTGGCCATTTTTCCGCTGGGGGGTTTGGGCGCGCCGACCTTAGGGCTGTTATTTTTGGGTGCGGCTGTGCCCGCAGCCTATTTTTGGTACACGGAGGCTGCTCGCAAAGTCTTGCCCCATTCCGAGTCCGGCGGACGAAGTTGGTCAGCCCCTCCCCCCAAGGCTAAAGCCCAACCGTTTTTTGGCCATTTTTCCGCTGGACGAACTTGGCGCCCCGGCCTTCCGGCGGTTATTTTTGGGCGTGGCTGTGCCCGCGGCCTATGTTTGGTACGCGGAGGCCGCTCGCAAAGTCCAGCCCCATTCCGAGTCCGGCGGACGAAGTTGGCCAGCCCCTCCCCCCAAAGCTATAGCCCACCCGTTTTTTGGCCTTTTTTCCGCTGGACGAACTTGGCGCCCCGGTCGTCGGGAGGTTATTTTTGGGCGTGGCTGTGCCCGCGGCCTATTTTTGGCACGCGGAGGCCACTCGCAAAGTCTCGCCCCATTCCGAGTCCGGCGAACGAACTTGGCAAGCCCCTCCCCCCAAGGCTATAGCCCACCCGTTTTTTGGCCATTTTTCCGCTGGACGAACTTGGCGCCCCGGCCTTCGGGTAGTTATTTTTGGGTGTGGCTGTTCCCGCGGCCTATTTTTGGCACGCGGAGGCTGCTCGCAAAATCTCGTCCCATTCCGAGTCCGGCGGACGAAGTTCGCCAGCCCCTCCCCCCAAGGCTATAGCCCACCCGTTTTTTGGCAATTTTTCCGCTGGGGGGTTTGGGCGCGCCGACCTTCGGGTGGTTATTTTTGGGCGCGGCTGTTCCCACGGCCTATTTTTGCGACGCGGAGGCCGCTCGCAAAGTCTCGCCCCATTCTTAGTCCGGCGGACGAAGTTCGCCAGCCTCTCCCCCCAAGGCTATAGCCCACCCGTTTTTTGGCCTTTTTTCCGCTGGGGGGTTTGGGCGCGTCTACCTTCGGGCGGTTAGTTTTTGGCGCGGCTATGCCCGCGGCCTATTTTTGTCACACAGAGGCCGCTCGCAAAGTCTCGTCCCATTCCGAGTCCGGCGGACGAAGTGGGCCAGCCCCTCCCCCCAAGGCTATAGCCCACCCGTTTTTTGCCCATTGTTCCGCTGGACGAACTTGGCGCCCCGGCCTTTGGGCGGTTATTTTTGGGCGCGGCTGTGCCCACAGCCTATTTTTGGCACGCGAAGTTTGCCCGCAAAAGTCTGGCCCCATCCCGAGTCCGGCGGACAAAGTTGGCCAGCCCCTCCCCCCAAGGATATAGCCCACCCGTTTTTTGGCCATTTTCCGTTCGACGAACTTGGCGCCCTGGCCTTCGGGCGGTTATTTTTGGGGGCAGCTGTGCCGGCGGCCTATTTTTGGCACGCGGAGGCCGCTCGCAAAGTCTCTCCCCATTACGAGTCAGGCGGACGAAGTTGGCCAGCCCCTCCCCCCAAGGCTATAGCCCACCCATTTTTTGGCCATTTTTCCGCTGGGGGGTTTGGGCGCGCCGACCTTCGGGCGGTTATTTTTGGGCGCGGCTGTGCCCGTGGCCTATTTTTGGCACGCGAAGGCCGCTCGCAAAGTCTCGACCCATTCCGAGTCCGGCGGACGAAGTGGGCCAGCCCCTCCCCCCAAGGCTATAGCCCACCCATTTTTTGGCCATTTTTCCGCAGGACGAACTTGGCGCCCCGGCCTTCGGGTGGTTATTTTTGGGCACGGCTGTGCCCGCGGCCTATTTTTGGCACGCGGAGGCCTCTGCAGTCTCGCCCCATTCCGAGTGCGCGGGACGAAGTTGGCCAGCCCCTCCCCCCAAGGCTATAGCCCACCCGTTTTTTGGCCATTTTTCCACTGGGGGGTTTGGGCGCGCCGACCTTAGGGCTGTTATTTTTGGGCGCGGCTGTGCCCGCAGCCTATTTTTGGTACACGGAGGCTGCTCGCAAAGTCTTGCCCCATTCCGAGTCCGGCGGACGAAGTTGGCCCGCCCCTCCCCCCAAGGCTAAGGCCCAACCGTTTTTTGGCAATTTTTCCGCTGGACGAACTTGGCGCCCCGGCCTTCCGGCGGTTATTATTTTGGGCGCGGCTGTGCCCGTTGCCTATTTTTGGTACTCGGAGGCTGTTCGTAAAGTCTTGCCCCATTCCGAGTCCGGCGGACGAAGTTGGCCAGCCCCTCCCCCCAAGGCTATAGCCCACCCGTTTTTTGGCCTTTTTTCCGCTGGACGAACTTGGCGCCCCGGTCTTCGGGAGGTTATTTTTGGGCGTGGCTGTGCCCGCGGCCTATTTTTGGCACGCGGAGGCCACTCGCAAAGTCTCGCCCCATTCCGAGTCCGGCGAACGAACTTGGCAAGCCCCTCCCCCCAAGGCTATAGCCCACCCGTTTTTTGGCCATTTTTCCGCTGGACGAACTTGGCGCCCCGGCCTTCGGGTAGTTATTTTTGGGTATGGCTGTGCCCGTGGCCTATTTTTGGCACGTGGAGGCCGCTCGCAAAGTCTCGCCCCATTCCGAGTCCGGCGGACGAAGTTGGCCAGCCCCTCCCCCCAAGGCTATAGCCCACCCGTTTTTTGGCCATTTTTCCGCTGGGGGGTTTGGGCGCGCCGACCTTCGGGTGGTTATTTTTGGGCGCGGCTGTTCCCACGGCCTATTTTTGCGACGCGGAGGCCGCTCGCAAAGTCTCGCCCCATTCTTAGTCCGGCGGACGAAGTTCGCCAGCCCCTCCCCCCAAGGCTATAGCCCACCCGTTTTTTGGCCTTTTTTCCGCTGGGGGGTTTGGGCGCGTCTACCTTCGGGCGGTTAGTTTTTGGCGCGGCTATGCCCGCGGCCTATTTTTGTCACACAGAGGCCGCTCGCAAAGTCTCGTCCCATTCCGAGTCCGGCGGACGAAGTGGGCCAGCCCCTCCCCCCAAGGCTATAGCCCACCCGTTTTTTGCCCATTGTTCCGCTGGACGAACTTGGCGCCCCGGCCTTCCGGCGGTTATTTTTGGGCGCGGCTGCGCCCGTGGCCTATTTTTGGTACGCGGAGGCCGTTCGTAAAGTCACGCCCCATTCCGAGTCCGGCGGACGAAGTTGGCCAGCCCCTCCCCCCAAGGCTATAGCCCACCCGTTTTTTGGCCTTTTTTCCGCTGGACGAACTTGGCGCCCCGGTCTTCGGGAGGTTATTTTTGGGCGTGGCTGTGCCCGCGGCCTATTTTTGGCACGCGGAGGCCACTCGCAAAGTCTCGCCCCATTCCGAGTCCGGCGAACGAACTTGGCAAGCCCCTCCCCCCAAGGCTATAGCCCACCCGTTTTTTGGCCATTTTTCCGCTGGACGAACTTGGCGCCCCGGCCTTCGGGTAGTTATTTTTGGGTATGGCTGTGCCCGTGGCCTATTTTTGGCACGTGGAGGCCGCTCGCAAAGTCTCGCCCCATTCCGAGTCCGGCGGACGAAGTGGGCCAGCCCCTCCCCCCAAGGCTATAGCCCACCCGTTTTTTGGCCATTTTTCCGCTGGGGGGTTTGGGCGCGCCGACCTTAGGGCTGTTATTTTTGGGCGCGGCTGTGCCCGCAGCCTATTTTTGGTACACGGAGGCTGCTCGCAAAGTCTTGCCCCATTCCGAGTCTGGCGGACGAAGTTGGCCAGCCCCTCCCCCCAAGGATATAGCCCACCCGTTTTTTGGCCATTTTTCCACTGGACGAACTAGGCACCCCGGCCTTCCAGCGGTTATTTTTGGGCGCGGCTGTGCCCGCGGCCTATTTTTGGCACGCGGAAGCTGCTCGCAAAGTCTCGCCCCATTCCGAGTCCGGCGGATGAAGTTGGCCAGCCGCTCCCCCCAAGGCTATAGCCCACGCGTTTTTTGGCCATTTTTCCGCTGGACGAACATGGCGCCCCGCCCTTCGGGCGGTTATTTTTGGGCGCGGCTGTACCCGCGGCCTATTTTTGGCACGCGGAGGCCTCTCGCAAAGGTTCGCCCCATTCCGAGTCCGGCGGACGAAGTTGGCCAGCCCCTCCCCCCAAGGCTATAGCACACCCGTTTTTTGGCCATTTTTCTGCTGGGGGGTTTGGGCGCAACAACCTTCGGGGGGCTATTTTTGGGCGCGGCTGTTTCCGCGGCCTATTTTTGGCACGCGTAGGCCGCTCGCAAAGTCTCGCCCCATTCCGAGTCCGGCGGACGAAGTTGGCCAGCCCCTCCCCCCAAGGCTATAGCCCAACCGTTTTTTGGCCATTTTTCCGCTGGACGAACTTGGCGCCCCGGCCTTCGGGAGGTTATTTTTGGGCGCGTTTGTGCCCGTGGCCTATTTTTGGCACATGGAGGCCGCTCGCAAAGTCTCACCCCATTGCGAGTCCCGCGGACGAAGTTGGCCAGCCCCTCCCCCCAAGGATATTGCCCACCCGTTTTTTGGCCTTTTTTCCGCTGGACGAACATGGCGCCCCGGCCTTCGGGCGGTTATTTTTGGGGGCGGCTGTGCTGAGGGCCTATTTTTGGCACACGGAGGCCGCTCGCAAAGTCTCGCCCCATTCCGAGTCGGGCGGATGAACTTGGCCAGCCACTCTCCCCAACGCTATAGCCCACCCGTTTTTTGGCCATTTTTCCGCTGGGGGGTTTGGGCGCGCCGACCTTCGGGTGGTTATTTTTGGGAGCGGCTGTGCCCGTGGCCTATTTTTGGCACGCGGAGGCCGCTCGCAAAGTCTTGCCCCATTCCGAGTCCGGCGGACGAAGTGGGCCAGCCCCTCCCCCAAAGGCTATAGCCCACCCGTTTTTTGGCCTTTTTTCCGCTGGACGAACTTGGCGCCCCGGTCTTCGGGAGGTTATTTTTGGGCGTGGCTGTGCCCGCGGTCTATTTTTGGCACGCGGAGGCCACTCGCAAAGTCTCGCCCCATTCCGAGTCCGGCGAACGAACTTGGCAAGCCCCTCCCCCCAAGGCTATAGCCCACCCGTTTTTTGGCCATTTTTCCGCTGGACGAACTTGGCGCCCCGGCCTTCGGGTGGTTATTTTTGGGCGCGGCTGTGGCCGCGGCCTATTTTTGGCACGCGGAGGCCGCTCGCAAAGTCTCGCCCCATTCCGAGTCCGGCGGACGAAGTTGGCCAGCCCCTCCCCCAAGGCTATAGCCCACCCGTTTTTTGGCAATTTTTCCGCTGGACGAACTTGGCGCCCCGGCCTTCCGGCGGTTATTTTTGGGCGCGGCTGCACCCGTGGCCTATTTTTGGTACGCGGAGGCCGTTCGTAAAGTCACGCCCCATTCCGAGTCCGGCGGACGAAGTTGGCCAGCCCCTCCCCCCAAGGCTATAGCCCACCCGTTTTTTGGCCTTTTTTCCGCTGGACGAACTTGGCGCCACGGTCTTCGGGAGGTTATTTTTGGGCGTGGCTGTGCCCGCGGCCTATTTTTGGCACGCGGAGGCCACTCGCAAAGTCTCGCCCCATTCTGAGTCCGGCGAACGAACTTGGCAAGCCCCTCCCCCCAAGGCTATAGCCCACCCGTTTTTTGGCCATTTTTCCGCTGGACGAACTTGGCGCCCCGGCCTTCGGGAGGTTATTTTTGGGCGCGTTTGTGCCCGTGGCCTATTTTTGGCACATGGAGGCCGCTCGCAAAGTCTCACCCCATTGCGAGTCCCGCGGACGAAGTTGGCCAGCCCCTCCCCCCAAGGATATAGCCCACCCGTTTTTTGGCCTTTTTTCCGCTGGACGAACTTGGCGCCCCGGCCTTCGGGCGGTTATTTTTGGGGGCGGCTGTGCTGAGGGCCTATTTTTGGCACACGGAGGCCGCTCGCAAAGTCTCGCCCCATTCCGAGTCGGGCGGATGAACTTGGCCAGCCCCTCTCCCCAACGCTATAGCCCACCCGTTTTTTGGCCATTTTTCCGCTGGGGGGTTTGGGCGCGCCGACCTTCGGGCGGTTATTTTTGGGAGCGGCTGTGCCCGTGGCCTATTTTTGGCACGCGGAGGCCGCTCGTAAAGTCTTGCCCCATTCCGAGTCCGGCGGACGAAGTGGGCCAGCCCCTCCCCCAAAGGCTATAGCCCACCCGTTTTTTGGCCTTTTTTCCGCTGGACGAACTTGGCGCCCCGGTCTTCGGGAGGTTATTTTTGGGCGTGGCTGTGCCCGCGGCCTATTTTTGGCACGCGGAGGCCACTCGCAAAGTCTCGCCCCATTCCGAGTCCGGCGAACGAACTTGGCAAGCCCCTCCCCAAGGCTATAGCCCACCCGCTTTTGGCCATTTTTCCGCTGGACGAACTTGGCGCCCGGCCTTCGGGTGGTTATTTTTGCGCTGCTGTGCCTGCGGCCTATTTTTGGCACGCTGGAGGCCGCTGCAAAGTCTCGCCCCATTCCGAGTCCGGCGGACGAAGTTGGCCAGCCCCTCCCCCCAAGGCTATAGCCCACCCGTTTTTTGGCCTTTTTTCCGCTGGACGAACTTGGCGCCCCGGTCTTCGGGAGGTTATTTTTGGGCGTGGCTGTGCCCGCGGCCTATTTTTGGCACGCGGAGGCCACTCGCAAAGTCTCGCCCCATTCCGAGTCCGGCGAACGAACTTGGCAAGCCCCTCCCCCCAAGGCTATAGCCCACCCGTTTTTTGGCCATTTTTCCGCTGGACGAACTTGGCGCCCCGGCCTTCGGGTAGTTATTTTTGGGTGTGGCTGTGCCCGTGGCCTATTTTTGGCACGTGGAGGCCGCTCGCAAAGTCTCGCCCCATTCCGAGTCCGGCGGACGAAGTTGGCCAGCCCCTCCCCCCAAGGCTAAAGCCCACCCGTTTTTTGGCCATTTTTCCGCTGGGGGGTTTGGGCGCGCCGACCTTAGGGCTGTTATTTTTGGGCGCGGCTGTGCCCGCAGCCTATTTTTGGTACACGGAGGCTGCTCGCAAAGTCTTGCCCCATTCCGAGTCCGGCGGACGAAGTTGGCCAGCCCCTCCCCCCAAGGATATAGCCCACCCGTTTTTTGGCCATTTTTCCACTGGACGAACTAGGCGCCCCGGCCTTCCAGCGGTTATTTTTGGGCGCGGCTGTGCCCGCGGCCTATTTTTGGCACGCGGAAGCTGCTCGCAAAGTCTCGCCCCATTCCGAGTCCGGCGGATGAAGTTGGCCAGCCGCTCCCCCCAAGGCTATAGCCCACGCGTTTTTTGGCCATTTTTCCGCTGGACAAACATGGCGCCCCGGCCTTCGGGCGGTTATTTTTGGGCGCGGCTGTACCCGCGGCCTATTTTTGGCACGCGGAGGCCTCTCGCAAAGGTTCGCCCCATTCCGAGTCCGGCGGACGAAGTTGGCCAGCCCCTCCCCAAGGCGATAGCACACGCGTTTTTTGGCCATTTTTCTGCTGGTGTTTTTGGGCGCACCTTCCTTCGGGCGGTTATTTTTGGGCGCGGCTGTTTCCGCGGCCTATTTTTGGCACGCGTAGGCTGCTCGCAAAGTCTCGCCCCATTCCGAGTCCGGCGGACGAAGTTGGCCAGCCCCTCCCCCCAAGGCTATAGCCCAACCGTTTTTTGGCCATTTTTCCGCTGGACGAACTTGGCGCCCCGGCCTTCGGGAGGTTATTTTTGGGCACGTTTGTGCCCGTGGCCTATTTTTGGCACATGGAGGCCGCTCGCAAAGTCTCACCCCATTGCGAGTCCCGCGGACGAAGTTGGCCAGCCCCTCCCCCCAAGGATATAGCCCACCCGTTTTTTGGCCTTTTTTCCGCTGGACGAACTTGGCGCCCCGGCCTTCGGGCGGTTATTTTTGGGGGCGTCTGTGCTGAGGGCCTATTTTTGGCACACGGAGGCCGCTCGCAAAGTCTCGCCCCATTCCGAGTCGGGCGGATGAACTTGGCCAGCCCCTCTCCCCAACGCTATAGCCCACCCGTTTTTTGGCCATTTTTCCGCTGGGGTTTAACGCGCCGACCTTCGGGCGGTTATTTTTGGGAGCGGCTGTGCCCGTGGCCTCATTTTTGGCACGCGGAGGCCGCCGCAAAGTCTTGCCCCATTCCGAGTCCGGCGGACGGCGGGCCAGCCCCTCCCCAAAGGCTATAGCCCACCCGCTTTTTGGCCTTTTTTTTCCGCTGGACGAACTTGGCGCCCGGTCTTCGGGAGGTTATTTTGGGCGTGGCTGTGCCCAAGGCCTATTTTTGGCACGCGGAGGCCTCTCGCAAAGTCTCGCCCCATTCCGAGTCCGGCGAACGAACTTGGCAAGCCCCTCCCCCCAAGGCTATAGCCCACCCGTTTTTTGGCCATTTTTCCGCTGGACGAACTAGGCGCCCCGGCCTTCGGGTGGTTATTTTTGGGCGCGGCTGTGCCCGCAGCCTATTTTTGGCACGCGGAGGCCGCTCGCAAAGTCTCGCCCCATTCCGAGTCCGGCGGACGAAGTTGGCCAGCCCCTCCCCCAAGGCTATAGCCCACCCGTTTTTTGGCAATTTTTCCGCTGGACGAACTTGGCGCCCCGGCCTTCGGGTGGTTATTTTTGGGCGCGGCTGTGCCCGCGGCCTAATTTTGGCACGGGGAGGCCGCTTGCAAAGTCTCGCCCCATTCCGAGTCCGGCGGACGAAGTCGGCCAGCCCATGCCCCCAAGGCTATAGCCCACCCGTTTTTTGGCCATTTTTCCGCTGGACGAACTTGGCGCCCCGACCTTCGGGCGGTTATTTTTGTGCGCGGCTGTGCCCGCGGCCTAATTTTGGCACGCGGAGGCCGCTCGCAAAGTCTCGCCCCATTCCGAGTCCGGCGGACGAAGTTGGCCAGCCCCTCCCCCCAAGGCTATAGCCCACCCATTTTTTGGCCATTTTTCCGCAGGACGAACTTGGCGCCCCGGCCTTCGGGTGGTTATTTTTGGGCGCGGCTGTGCCCGCGGCCTATTTTTGGCACGCGGAGGCCGCTCGCAAAGTCTCGCCCCATTCCAAGTCCGGCGGACGAAGTGGGCCAGCCCCTCCCCCCAAGGCTATAGCCCACCCGTTTTTTGCCCATTTTTCCGCTGGGGGGTTTGGGCGCGCCGACCTTAGGGCTGTTATTTTTGGGCGCGGCTGTGCCCGCAGCCTATTTTTGGTACACGGAGGCTGCTCGCAAAGTCTTGCCCCATTCCGAGTCCGGCGGACGAAGTTGGCCAGCCCCTCCCCCCAAGGATATAGCCCACCCGTTTTTTGGCCTTTTTTCCGCTGGACGAACTTGGCGCCCCGGCCTTCGGGCGGTTATTTTTGGGGGCGGCTTAGCTGAGGGCCTATTTTTGGCACACGGAGGCCGCTCGCAAAGTCTCGCCCCATTCCGAGTCGGGCGGATGAACTTGGCCAGCCCCTCTCCCCAACGCTATAGCCCACCCGTTTTTTGGCCATTTTTCCGCTGGGGGGTTTGGGCGCGCCGACCTTCGGGCGGTTATTTTTGTGCGCGGCTGTGCCCGTGGCCTATTTTTGGTACGCGGAGGCCGCTCGCAAAGTCTCGACCCATTCCGAGTCCGGCGGACGAAGTGGGCCAGCCCCTCCCCCCAAGGCTATAGCCCACCCATTTTTTGGCCATTTTTCCGCAGGACGAACTTGGCGCCCCGGCCTTCGGGTGGTTATTTTTGGGCGCGGCTGTGCCCGCAGCCTATTTTTGGCACGCGGAGGCCACTCGCAAAGTCTCGCCCCATTCCGAGTCCGGCGAACGAACTTGGCAAGCCCCTCCCCCCAAGGCTATAGCCCACCCGTTTTTTGGCCATTTTTCCGCTGGACGAACTTGGCGCCCCGGCCTTCGGGTAGTTATTTTTGGGTGTGGCTGTGCCCGTGGCCTATTTGTGGCATGTGGAGGCCGCTCGCAAAGTCTCGCCCCATTCGGAGTCCGGCGGACGAAGTTGGCCAGCCCCTCCCCCCAAGGCTATAGCCCCTCCATTTTTTGGCCTTTTTTCCGCTGGACGAACTTGGCGACCGGGTCATAGGGACGTTATTTTTGTGCGTGTCTGTGCCCGCGTACTAATATTGGCACGCGGAGGCCAAACGCAAAGTCTCGCCCCAAACCGAGTCCGGCGAACGAACTTGACCAGCCCCTCCCCCCAAGGCTATAGCCCACCCGTTTTTTGGCCATTTTTCCGCTGGACGAACTTGGCGCCCCGGCCTTCGGGGGGTTATTTTTGGGGGCGGCTGTGCCCGCGGCCTATTTTTGGCACGCGGAGGCCGCTCGCAAAGTCTCGCCCCATTCCGAGTCCGGCGGACGAAGTAGACCAGCCCCTCCCCCAAGTCTATAGCCCACCCGTTTTTTGGCAATTTTTCCGCTGGACGAACTTGGCGCCCCGGCCTTCGGGCGGTTATTTTTGGGCACGGCTGTGCCCGCGGCCTAATTTTGGCACGGGGAGGCCGCTTGCAAAGTCTCGCCCCATTCCGAGTCCGGCGGACGAAGTCGGCCAGTCCATGCCCCCAAGGCTATAGCCCACCCGTTTTTTGGCCATTTTTCCGCTGGACGAACTTGGCGCCCCGGCCTTCGGGCGGTTATTTTTTTGCGCGGCTGCGCCCGCGGCCTAATTTTGGCACGCGGAGGCCGCTCGCAAAGTCTCGCCCCATTCCGAGTCCGGCGGACGAAGTTGGCCAGCCCCTCACCCCAAGGCTATAGCCCACCCGTTTTTTGGCCATTTTTCCGCTGGACGAACTTGGCGCCCCGGCCTTCGGGTAGTTATTTTTGGGTGTGGCTGTGCCCGTGGCCTATTTGTGGCATGTGGAGGCCGCTCGCAAAGTCTCGCCCCATTCGGAGTCCGGCGGACGAAGTTGGCCAGCCCCTCCCCCCAAGGCTATAGCCCCTCCATTTTTTGGCCTTTTTTCCGCTGGACGAACTTGGCGCCCCGGTCTTCGGGAGGTTATTTTTGGGCGTGGCTGTGCCCGCGGCCTATTTTTGGCACGCGGAGGCCACTCGCAAAGTCTCGCCCCATTCCGAGTCCGGCGAACGAACTTGGCAAGCCCCTCCCCCCAAGGCTATAGCCCACCCGTTTTTTGGCCATTTTTCCGCTGGACGAACTTGGCGCCCCGGCCTTCGGGTGGTTATTTTTGGAGGCGGCTGTGCCCGCGGCCTATTTTTGGCACGCGGAGGCCGCTCGCAAAGTCTCGCCCCATTCCGAGTCCGGCGGACGAAGTTGGCCAGCCCCTCCCCCAAGGCTATAGCCCACCCGTTTTTTGGCAATTTTTCCGCTGGACGAACTTGGCGCCCCGGCCTTCGGGCGGTTATTTTTGGGCACGGCTGTGCCCGCGGCCTAATTTTGGCACGGGGAGGCCGCTTGCAAAGTCTCGCCCCATTCCGAGTCCGGCGGACGAAGTCGGCCAGTCCATGCCCCCAAGGCTATAGCCCACCCGTTTTTTGGCCATTTTTCCGCTGGACGAACTTGGCGCCCCGGCCTTCGGGCGGTTATTTTTTTGCGCGGCTGCGCCCGCGGCCTAATTTTGGCACGCGGAGGCCGCTCGCAAAGTCTCGCCCCATTCCGAGTCCGGCGGACGAAGTTGGCCAGCCCCTCACCCCAAGGCTATAGCCCACCCGTTTTTTGGCCATTTTTCCGCTGGGGGGTTTGGGCGCTCCGACCTTCGGGTGGTTATTTTTGGGCACGGCTGTGCCCGCAGCCTATTTTTGGCACGCGGGGGCCCCTCGCAAAGTCTCGCCCCATTCCGAGTCCGGCGGACGAAGTTGACCAGCCCCTCCCCCCAAGGCTATAGCCCACCCCTCCCCCCAAGGCTATAGCCCACCCATTTTTTGGCCATTTTTCTGCTGGACGAACTTGGCGCCCCGGCCTTCGGGCGGTTATTTTTGGGGGCGGCTGTGCTGAGGGCCTATTTTTGGCACACGGAGGCCGCTCGCAAAGTCTCGCCCCATTCCGAGTCGGGCGGATGAAGTTGGCCAGCCCCTCCCCCCAAGGCTATAGTCCACCCGTTTTTTGGCCATTTTTCCGCTGGACGAACTTGGCACCCCGGCCTTCGGGCGGTTATTTTTGTGCGCGGCTGTGACCGCGGCCTAATTTTGGCACGCGGAGGCCGCTCGCAAAGTCTCGCCCCATTCCGAGTCCGGCGGACGAAGTTGGCCAGCCCCTCACCCAAGGCTATAGCCCACCCGTTTTTTGGCCATTTTTCCGCTGGGGGTTTTGGGCGCTCCGACCTTCGGGTGGTTATTTTTGGGCACGGCTGTGCCCGCAGCCTATTTTTGGCACGCGGGGGCCCCTCGCAAAGTCTCGCCCCATTCCGAGTCCGGCGGACGAAGTTGACCAGCCCCTCCCCCCAAGGCTATAGCCCACCCCTCCCCCCAAGGCTATAGCCCACCCATTTTTTGGCCATTTTTCTGCTGGACGAACTTGGCGCCCCGGCCTTCGGGCGGTTATTTTTGGGGGCGGCTGTGCTGAGGGCCTATTTTTGGCACACGG
>JAUJEF010000527.1:0-48000 GCA_030444885.1 Citrus sp. QX-2021 | reverse complement strand
CGTGCCAAAAATAGGCCGCGGGCACAGCCGCGCCTAAAAATAACCCACCGAAGGTTGGCGCGCCCAAACCCGCCAGTGGAAAAATGGCCAAAAAACAGGGTGCGCTATAGCCTTGGGGGGAGGGGCTGGCCAACTTCGTCCGTCGCACTCGGAATGGCGCGAGACTTTGCGAGGGGCCTCCGTGTGCCAAAAATAGGCCGGGGGCACAGCCGCGTGCCAAAAATACCCGCCCGAAGGCCGGGGCGCCTTGTTCATCTAGCGGTAAAAGGCCACAAAAACGGGTGGGCTATAGCCTTGGGGGGTGGGGCTGCCCAACTTCGTCCGCCGGACTCGGAATGGCGCGACACTTTGTGAGGCACCTCCGTGTGCCAAAAATAGGGCGCGTCTGGGGCTGGCCAACTTCGTCCGCCGGACTCGGAATGGCACGATACTTTGCGATGGGGCCTCCGTGTGCCAAAAGTAGGCCGCGAGCACAGCCGCGCCAAAAAAAATAACCGACCGAAGGCAGGGGCGCCAACTTTGTCCAGCGGAAAAAGGCCACCAAAACGGGTGGGCTATAGCCTTCGGGGGTGGGGCTGGCCAACTTCATCCGCCGGACTCGGAATGGCGCGAGACTTTGCGATGGGGCCTCCGTGTGCCAAAAGTAGGCCGCGAGCACAGCCGCGCCAAAAAAAATAACCGACCGAAGGCAGGGGCGCCAACTTTGTCCAGCGGAAAAAGGCCACCAAAACGGGTGGGCTATAGCCTTCGGGGGTGGGGCTGGCCAACTTCATCCGCCGGACTCGGAATGGCGCGAGACCATGCTAGGGGCCTCCGTGTGCCAAAAAAAGGCCGAGGGCACACACGCGCCCAAAACTAACCACCCGAAAGCCGGGGCGCCAAGTTCGTCCAGCGGAAAAAGGCCACAAAAACGGGTGGGCTATAGCCTTGGGGGGTGGGGCTGGCCAACTTCGTCCGCCGGACTCGGAATGGCGCGAGACTTTGCGAGGCACCTACGTGCGCCAAAAATAAGCCGCGGGCACAGCCGTCCCCAAAAATACCCGCCCGAAGGCCGGGGCGCCAAGTTCGTCCAGCGGAAAAAGGCCACAGAAAAGGGTGGGCTATAGCCTTGGCGGGTGGGGCTGGCCAACTTCCTCCGCCGGACTCGGAATGGCGCGAGACTTTGCGAGCCACCACCGTGTGCCAAAAATAGGCCGCGGGCACAGCCGCGCCCAAACATAACCGCCCGAAGGCCGGGGCGCCAAGTTCGTCCAGCAGAAAAAGGCCACAAAAACGGGTGGGCTATAGCCTTGGGGGGTGGGGTTGGCCCACTTCGTCCGCCGGACTAGGAATGGCGTGAGACTTTGCGAGGTGCCTCCGTGTGCCAAAAAAAGGCCGAGGGCACAGACGCGCCCAAAACTAACCACCCGAAAGCCGGGGCGCCAAGTTCGTCCAGCGGAAAAAGGCCACAAAAACGGGTGGGCTATAGCCTTGGGGGGTGGGGCTGGCCAACTTCGTCCGCCGGACTCGGAATGGCGCGAGACTTTGCGAGGCACCTCCGTGCGCCAAAAATAAGCCGCGGGCACAGCCGTCCCCAAAAATACCCGCCCGAAGGCCGGGGCACCAAGTTCGTCCAGCGGAAAAAGGCCACAAAAAACGGGTGGGCTATAGCCTTGGGGGGTGGGGCTGGCCCACTTTGTCCGCCGGACTCGGAATGGCGCGAGACTTTGCGAGGTGCCTCCGTGTGCCAAAATTAGGCCGCGGGCACAGCCGCGGCCAAAAATACCCGCCCGAAGGCCGGGGCACCAAGTTCGTCCAGCGGAAAAAGGCCACAAAAAACGGGTGGGCTATAGCCTTGGGGGGTGGGGCTGGCCCACTTCGTCCGCCGGACTCGGAATGGCGTAAGACTTTGCGAGGTGCCTCCGTGTGCCAAAAATAGGCCGCGGGCACAGCCGCGCCCAAAAATACCCGAAGGCCGGGGCGCCAAGTTCGTCCACCGGTAAAAGGCCACAAAAACGGGTGGGCTATAGCCTTGGGGGGTGGGGCCGGCCTACTTCGTCCGCCGGACTCGGAATGGCGCGAGACTTTGCGAGGGGCCTCCGTGTGCCGAAAATAGGCCGCGGGCACAGCCGCGCTCTAAAATAACCACCCGAAGGCCGGGGCGCCAAGTTCGTCCAACGTAAAAAGGCCACAAAAACGGGTGGGCTATAGCGTTGGGGGGTGGGGCTGGCCGACTTCGTCCGCCGGACTCGGAATGGCGCGAGACTTTGCGAGGTGCCTCCGTGTGCCAAAAATAAGCCGCGGACACAGCCCTGCCCAAAAATACCCGCCCGAAGGCCGGGGCGCCAACTTCGTCCAGCGGAAAGAGGCCACAAAAACGGATGGGCTATAGCCTTGGGGGGTGAGGCTGGCCAACTTAGTCCGCTGGACTCGGAATGGCGCGAAAACTTTACGAGGCGCCTCCGTGTGCCGAAAATAGGCCGCGGGCACAGCCGCGCCCAAAAATACCGGCCCGAAGGCAGGGGCGCCAAGTTCGCCCAGCGGAAAAAGGCCACAAAAACGGGTGGGCTATCGCCTTGGGAGGTGGGGCTGGCCGACTTCGTCCGCCGGATTCGGAATGGCGCGAGGCTTTGCGAGGGGCCTCCGTGTGCGAAAAATAGGCCGCGGGCACAGCCGCACCCAAAAATAACCGCCCGAAGGCCGGGGCGCCAAGTTCGTCCAGCGGAAAAAGGCCACAAAAACGGGTGGGCTATAGCCTTGGGGGGTGGGGCTGGCCGACTTCGTCCGCCGGACTCGGAATGGCGCGAGCCTTTGCGAGGGGCCTCCGTGTGCCGAAAATAGGCCGCAGGCACAGCCGCGCCCTAAAATAACCGCCCGAAGGCCGGGGCACCAAGTTCGTCCAGCGTAAAAAGGCCACAAAAACGGGTGGGCTATAGCCTTGGGGGGTGGGGCTGGCCAACTTCGTCCGCCGGACTCGGAGTGGCGCGAGACTTTGCGAGGGGCCTCCGTGTGCCAAAAATATGCCACGAGCACAGCCGCGCCCAAAAATAACCACCCGATGGCCGGGGCGCCAAGTTCGCCCAGCGGAAAAAGGCCACAAAAACGGGTGGGCTATCGCCTTGGGAGGTGGGGCTGGCCAACTTCGTCCGCCGGATTCGGAATGGTACGAGACTTTGGGAGGTGCCTCCGTGTGCGAAAAATAGGCCGCGGGCATAGCCGTGCCCATAAAAAACCGTCCGAATGCTGGGGCGCCAAGTTCGTCCAGCGGAAAATGGCCACAAAAACCGGTGGGCTATAGCCTTGGGGGGTGGGGCTGGCCAAATTCGTCCGCCGGACTCGGAATGGCGCGAGACGTTGCGAAGGGCCTCCGTGTGCCAAAAATAGGCCGCGGCACAGCCGCGCCCAAAAATAACCGCCCGAAGGCCGGGGCGCCAAGTTCGCCCAGCGGAAAAAGGCCACAAAAACGGGTGGGCTATCGCCTTGGGAGGTGGGGCTGGCCAAATTCGTCCGCCGGAGTCGGAATGGCGCGAGACTTTGCGAGGGGCATCCGTGTGCGAAAAATAGGCCGCGGGCACAGCCGCGCCCAAAAATAACCGCTCGAAGGCCGGGGCGCCAAGTTCGTCCAGCGGAAAAAGGCCACAAAAACGGGTGGGCTATAGCCTTGGGAGGTGGGGCTGGCCAACTTCATCCGCCGGATTCGGAATGGCGCGAGACTTTGCGAGGGGCCTCCGTGTGAGAAAAATAGGCCGCGGCCACAGCCGCGCCCAAAAATAAGCGCTCGAAGGCCGAGGCGCCAAGTTCGTCCAGCGGAAAAAGGCCACAAAAACGGGTGGGCTATAGCCTTGGGGGGTGGGGCTGGCCCACTTCGTCCGCCGGACTCGGAATGGCGCGAGACTTTGCGAGGGGCCTCCGTGTGCCGAAAATAGGCCGCGGGCACAGCCGCGCTCTAAAATAACCGCCCGAAGGCCGGGGCGCCAAGTTCGTCCAACGTAAAAAGGCCACAAAAACGGGTGGGCTATAGCCTTGGGGGGTGGGGCTGGCCAACTTCGTCCGCCGGACTCGGAATGGCGCGAGACTTTACGAGGGGCCTCCGTGTGCCAAAAATAGGCCACGAGCACAGCCGCGACCAAAAATAACCACCCGATGGCCGGGGCGCCAAGTTCGCCCAGCGGAAAAAGGCCACAAAAACGGGTGGGCTATCGCCTTGGGAGGTGTGGCTGGCCAACTTCGTCCGCCGGATTCGGAATGGTGCGAGGCTTTACGAGGTGCCTCCGTGTGCGAAAAATAGGCCGCGGGCACAGCCGCGCCCAAAAACAACCGTCCGAAGGACGGGGCGCCAGATTCGTCCTGCGGAAAAAGGCCACAAAAACCGGTGGGCTATAGCCTTGGGGGGTGGGGCTGGCCAAATTCGTCCGCCGGACTCGGAATGGCGCGAGACTTTGCGAAGGGCCTCCGTGTGCCAAAAATAGGCCGCGGCACAGCCGCGCCCAAAAATAACCGCCCGAAGGCCGGGGCGCCAAGTTCGTCTAGCGGAAAAAGGCCACAAAAACGGGTGGGCTATAGCCTTGGGGGGTGGGGCTGGCCAACTTCGTCCGACGGACTCGGAATGGTGCGAGACTTTGCGAGGGGCCCCCGTGTGCCAAACATAGGCCGCGGGCACAGCCGCGCCCAAAAATAACTGCCCGAAGGCCGGGGCGCCAAGTTCGTCCAGTGGAGAAAGGCCACAAAAACGGGTGGGTTATAGCCTTGGGGGTGGGGCTGGCCGACTTCGTCCGCCGGACTCGGAATGGCGCGAGACATTGCGAGGGCCCTCCATGTGCCAAAAATATGCATCGGGCACTTCCTCGCCCAAAAATAACCGCCCGAAGGCCGGGGCGCCAAGTTCGTCCAGCGGAAAAAGGCCGCATAAACGGGTGGGCTATAGCCTTGGGAGGTGGGGCTGGCCAACTTCGTCCGCTGGACTCGGAATGGGGCGAGACTTTGCGAGGGGCCTCCGTGTACCAAAAATAGGATACGGGCACAGCCGCACCCAAAAATAACCACCCGAAGGCCAGGGCGCCAAGTTCGTCCAGCGGAAAAAGGCCACAAAAACGGGTGGGTTATAGCCTTGGGGGGTGGGGCTGGCCAACCTCGTCCGCCGGACTCGGAATGGCGCGAGACTTTGCGAGGGGCCTCCGTGTGCAAAAAATAGGTCGCGGACACAGCTGCGCCAAAAATAACCGTCTGAAGGCCGGGGCGCCAAGTTCGTCCAGCGGAAAAAGGCCACAAAAACGGGTGGGCTATAGCCTTGGGAGGTGGGGCTGGACAAATTCGTCCGCCGGACATGGAATGGCGCGAGACTTTACGAAGGTCCTCCGTGTGCCAAAAATAGGCCGCAGCACAGCCGCGCCCAAAAATGAACGCCCGAAGGCCGGGGCGCCAAGTTCGTCCAGCGGAACAAGGCCACAAAAACGGGTGGGCTATAGCGTTGGGGGGTGGAGCTGGCCCACTTCGTCCGCCGGACTCGGAATGGCGCGAGACTTTGCGAGGGGCCTCCGTGTGCCAAAAATAGGCCGCGGGCACAGCAGCTCTCAAAAATAACCCCCCGAAGGTCGGCGCGCCCAAACCCCCCAGCGGAAAAATGGCCAAAAAACGGGTGGGCTACAGCCTTGGGGGGAGGGGCTGGCCGACTTCGTCCGCCGGACTCGGAATGGGGTAAGACTTTGCGAGCGGCCTCCGCGTGCCAAAAATAGGCCGCGGGTACAGCCGCGCCCAAAAATAACCCCCCGAAGGTCGGCGCGCCCTAACCCCCCAGCGGAAAAATGGCCAAAAAACGGGTGGGCTATAGCCTTGGGGGGAGGGCCTGGCCCACTTCGTCCGTCGGACTCGGAAGGGGGCGAGACTTTGCGAGCGGCCTCCGCGTGCCAAAAATAGGCCGCAGGCACAGCCGCGCCCAAAAATAACCGCCCGAAGGCCGGGGAGCCAAGTTCGTCCAGCGGAAAAATGGCCAAAAAACGGGTGGGCTATAGCCTTGGGGGGAGGGGCTGGCCAACTTCGTCCGCCGGACTCGGAATGGGCCGAGACTTTGCGAGCGGCCTCCGCGTGCCAAAAATAGGCCACGGGCACAGCCGCGCCAAAAAAAAACCGCCCGAAGGCCGGGGCGCCAAGTTCGTCCAGCGGAAAAATGGCCAAAAAACGGGTGGGCTATAGCCTTGGGGGGAGGGGCTGGCCCACTTCGTCCGCCGGACTCGGAAGGGGGCGAGACTTTGCGAGCGGCCTCCGCGTGCCAAAAATAGGCTGCCGGCACAGCCGCGACCAAAAATAACCGCCCGAAGGCCGGGGCGCCAAGTTCGTCCAGCGGAAAAATAGGTGGGCTATAGCCTTGTGGGGAGGGGCTGGCCAACTTTTTCCGCCGGACTCGGAATGGGACGAGACTTTGCGAGCGGCCTACGCGTGCCAAAAATAGGCCGCGGGCACAGCCGCGCCCAAAAATAGCCACCCGAAGGCCGGGGCGCCAAGTTCATCCAGCGGAAAAATGGCCAAAAAACGGGTTGGCTATAGCCTTGGGGGGAGGGGCTGGCCAACTTCGTCTGCCGGACTCGGAATGGGGCGAGACTTTGCGAGTGGCCTCCGCGTGCCAAAAACAGGCCGCGGGCACAGCCGCGCCCAAAAATAACCGCCCGAAGGCCGGGGCGCCAAGTTCGTCCAGCGGAAAAATGGCCAAAAAACGGGTGGGCTATAGCCTTGGGAGGAGGGGCTGGCAAACTTCGTCCGCCGGACTCGGAATGGGGCGAGACTTTACGAGCGGCCTCCACGTGCCAAAAATAGGCCGCGGATACAGCCGCGCCCAAAAATAACCCCCGAAGGTCGGCGCGCCCTAACCCCCCAGCGGAAAAATGGCCAAAAAACGGGTGGGCTATAGCCTTGGGGGGAGGGGCTGGCCCACTTCATCCGCCGGACTCGGAAGGGGGCGAGACTTTGCGAGTGGCCTCCGCGTGCCAAAAGTAGGCCGCAGGCACAGCCGCGCCCAAAAATAACCGCCCGAAGGCCGGGGCGCCAACTTCGTCCAGCGGAAAAATGGCCAAAAACAGAGAGGCCTAAACCCGTGGTATTAGGGGCTGGCCGACTTCGTCCGCCGGACTCGGAATGGGGCGAGACTTTGCGAGCGGCCTCCGCATGCCAAAAATAGGCCGCGGGCACAGCCGCGCCGAAAAATAACCGCCCGAAGGCCGGGGCGCCAACTTCGTCCAGCGGAAAAATGGCCAAAAAACGGGTGGGCTATAGCCTTGGGGGGAGGGGTTGGCCCACTTCGTCCGCCGGACTCGGAAGGGGGCGAGACTTTGCGAACGGCCTCCGCGTGCCAAAAATAGGCCGCCGGCACAGGCGCAACCAAAAATAACCGCCCGAAGGCCGGGGCGCCAAGTTCGTCCAGCGGAAAAATGGCCAAAAAACGGGTGGGCAATAGCATTGGGGGGAGGGGCTGGCCCACTTCGTCCGCCGGACTCGGAATGGGGTGAGACTTTGCGAGCAGCCTCCGCGTGCCAAAAGTTTGCTGCGGGCACAGCCGCGCCCTAAAATAACCGCCCGAAGGCCGGGGCGCCAAGTTCGTCCAGCGGAAAAATGGCCAAAAAACGGGTGGGCTATAGCCTTGGGGGGAGGGGCTGGCCCACTTCGTCCGCTGGACTTGGAATGGGGCGAGACTTTGCGAGCAGCCTCCGCGTGCCAAAAATAGGCCGCGGGTACAGCCGCGCCCAAAAATAACCCGCCGAAGGTCGGCTCGCCCAAACCCCCCAGCGGAAAAATGGCAAAAAAATGGGTGGGCTATAGCCTTGGTGGGAGAGGGCTGGCGACTTCGTCCGCCGGACTCGGAATGGGACGAGACTTTGCGAGCGGCCTCCGCGTGCCAAAAATAGGCCGCGAGCACAGCCGCGCCCAAAAATAGCCACCCGATGGCCGGGGCGCCAAGTTCGTCCAGCGGAAAAATGGCCAAAAAACGGGTGGGCTATAGCCTTGGGAGGAGGGGCTGGCCAACTTCGTCCGCCGGACTCGGAATGGGGCGAGACTTTGCGAGCGGCCTCCGCGTGCCAAAAATAGGCGGCGAGCACAGCCGCCCCGAAAAATAACAGCCCGAAGGCCGGGGCGCCAAGTTCGTCCAGCGGAAAAATGGCCAAAAAACGGGTGGGCTATAGCCTTCGGGGGAGGGGCTGGCCAACTTCGTCCGCCGGTCTCGGAATGGGGCGAGACATTGCGAGCGACCTCCGCATGCCAAAAATAGGCCGCGGGCACAGCCGCCCTCAAAAATAACCCCCCGAAGGTCGGCGCGCCCAAACCCCCCAGCGGAAAAATGGCCAAAAAACGGGTGGGCTATAGCCTTGGGGGGAGGGGCTGGCCAACTTCGTCCGCCGAACTCGGAATGGGACGAGACTTTGCGAGCGGCCTACTCGTACCAAAAATAGGCCGCGGGCACAGCCGCCCCCAACAATAGCCACCCGAAGGCCGGGCCGCCAAGTTCGTCCAGCGGAAAAATGGCCAAAAAACGGGTGGGCTATAGCCTTGGGGGGAGGGGCTGGCAAACTTCATCCGCCGGTCTCGGAATGGGGTGATACTTTACGAGCGGCCTCCGCGTGCCAAAAATAGGCTGCGGGCACAGCCGCGCACAAAAATAACCCCCCGAAGGTTGGCGAGCCCAAACCCCCCAGCCGAAAAATGGCCAAAAAACGGGTGGGCTACAGCCTTGGGGGGAGGGGCTGGTCAACTTCGTCCGCCGGACTCGGAAGGGGGCGAGACTTTGCGAACGGCCTCCGCGTGCCAAAAATAGGCTGTAGGCATAGCCGCGTCCAAAAATAACCGCCCGAAGGCCGGGGCGCCAAGTTCGTCCAGCAGAAAAATTGCCAAAAAACGGGTGCGCTAAAGCCTTGGGGGGAGGGGCTGGCCCACTTCGTCCGCCGGACTCGGAATGGGGAGAGACTTTGCGAGCGGCCTCCGTGTGCCAAAAATAGGCCTCGGGCAAAGCCGCGCCCAAAAGTAACCCCCCGAAGGTCGGCTCGCCCAAACCCCCCAGCGGAAAAATGGCCAAAAAACGGGTGGGCTATAGCCTTGGGGGGAGGGGCTGGCCAACTTCGTCCGCCGGACTCGGAATGGGGCGAGACTTTGCGAGCGGCCTCCGCGTGCCAAAAATAGGCCGCGGGCACAGCCGCGCCGAAAAATAATCCCCCAAAGGTCGGCGCGCCCAATCCCCCCAGCGGAAAAATGACGAAAAAACGGGTGGGCTATAGCCTTGGGGGAGGGCTGGTCAACTTCGTCCGCCGGACTCGGAATGGGGAGAGACTTTGCGAAGCGGCCTCCGTGTGCCAAAAATAGGCCTCGGGCAAAGCCGCGCCAAAAGTAACCCGAAGGTCGGCTCGCCCAAACCCCCAGCGGAAAAATGGCCAAAAACGGGTGGGCTATAGCCTTAGGCGGAGGGGCTGGCCAACCGTCCGCGGACTCGGCATGGGGCGAGACTTTGTGAGGGGCCTCCGCGTGCCAAAAATAGGCCGCGGGCACAGCCGGACCCAAAAATAACCTCCCGAAGGCCGGGGCGCCAAGTTCGTCCAGCGGAAAAATGGCCAAAAAACGGGTGGGCTATAGCCTTGGGGGGAGGGGCTGGCCAACTTTGTCCGCCGGACTCGGAATGGGGCGAGACTTTGCGAGCGGCCTGCGCGTGCAAAAAATAGGCTGCGGGCACAGGCGCACCCAAAAATAACCGCCCGAAGGCTGGGGCGCCAAGTTCGTCCAGCAGAAAAATGGCCAAAAAACGGGTGGGCTATAGCCTTGGGGGGAGGGGCTGGCCGACTTCGTCCGCCGAACTCGGAATGGGGAGAGACCTTGCGACCGGCCTCCGCGTGCCAAAAATAGGCGTCAAGCACAGCCGCGCACAAAAATAATCCGCCGAAGGTCGGGGCGCCCAAACCCCCCAGCGGAAAAATGGCCAAAAAACGGGTGGGCTATAGCCTTGGGGGGTGGGGCTGGCCAACTTCGTCCGCCGGACTCGGAATGGCGCGAGACTTTGCGAGGCGCCTCCGTGTGCCAAAAATAGTCCGCGGGCACAGCCGCGCCCAAAAATACCTGCCCGAAGGCCGGGGCGCGAAGTTCGTCCAGTGGTAAAAGGCCATAAAAACGGGTGGGCTATAGCTTTGGGGGGTGGGGCTGGCCAACTTCGTCCGCCGGACTCGGAATTGCACGAGACTTTGCGAGGCGCCTTCGTGTACCAAAAATAGGCCTCGGGCACAGCCGCGTCCAAAAATACCTGCCCGAATGCTGGGGCGCCAAGTTCGTCCAGCGGAAAAAGGCCACAAAAACGGGTGGGCTATAGCCTTGGGGGGTGGGGCTGGCCAACTTCGTCCGCCGGACTCGGAATGGCGCGAGACTTTGCGAGGCGCCTCCGCGTGCAAAAAATAGGCCGCGGGCACAGCCGCGCCCAAAAATACCCGCCCGAAGGCCGGGGCGCCACGTTCGTCCAGCGGAAAAAGGCCACAAAAACGGGTGGGCTATAGCCTTGGGGGGTGGGGCTGGCCAACTTCGTCCGCCGGACTCGAAATGGTGCGAGACTTGGCGAGGTGCCTCCGTGTGCCAAAAATAGGCCGCGGGCACAGCCGCGCCCAAAAATACCCGCCCGAAGGCCGGGGCGCCATGTTCGTCCAGCGGAAAAAGTCCAGAAAAACGAGTGGGCTATAGCCTTGGGGGGTGGGGCTGGCCCACTTCGTCCGCCGGACTCGGAATGACGCGAGACTTTGCGAGGCACCTCCGTGAGCAAAAAATAGGCCGCGGGCACAGCCGCGCCCAAAAATACCCGCCCGAAGGCCGGGGCGCCAAGTTCGTCCAGCGGTAAAAGGCCACAAAAACGGGTGGGCTATAGCTTTGGGGGGTGGGGCTGGCCAACTTCGTCCGCCGGACTCGGAATGGCGCGAGACTTTGCGAGGCACCTCCGTGTACCCAAACTACGCCGCGGGCACAGCCGAGTCTAAAAATACCCGCCCGAATGCTGGGGCGCCAAGTTCGTCCAGCGGCAAAAGGCCACAAAAACGGGTGGGCTATAGCCTTGGGGGGTGGGGCTGACCAACTTCGTCCGCCGGACTCGGAATGGCGCGAGACTTTGCGAGGTGCCTCCGCGTGCCAAAAATAGGCCGCGGGCACAGCCGCGCTCAAAAATACCCGCCCGAAGGCCGGGGCGCCAAGTTCTTCCAGCGGAAAAAGGCCACAAAAACGGGTGGGCTATAGCCTTGGGGGGTGGGGCTGGCCAACTTCGTCCGCCGGACTCGGAATGGCGCGAGACTTTGCGAGGCGCCTCCGGGTGCCAAAAATAGTCCGCGGGCACAGCCGCGCCCAAAAATACCTGCCCGAAGGCCGGGGCGCGAAGTTCGTCCAGTGGTAAAAGGCCATAAAAACGGGTGGGCTATAGCTTTGGGGGGTGGGGCTGGCCAACTTCGTCCGCCGGACTCGGAATTGCACGAGACTTTGCGAGGCGCCTTCGTGTACCAAAAATAGGCCTCGGGCACAGCCGCGTCCAAAAATACCCGCCCGAAGGCCGGGGCGCCAAGTTCGTCCAGCGGTAAAAGGCCACAAAAACGGGTGGGCTATATAACTTTGGGGGGTGGGGCTGGCCAACTTCGTCCGCCGGACTCGGAATGGCGCGAGACTTTACGAGGCGCCTCCGTGTGCCAAAAATAGGCCGCGGGCACAGCCGCATCCAAAAATACCCGCCCGAATGCTGGGGCGCCAAGTTCGTCCAGCGGAAAAAGGCCACAACAACGGGTGGGCTATAGCCTTGGTGGGTGGGGCTGGCCAATTTCGTCCGCCGGACTCGGAATGGCTGGAGACTTTGCGAGGCGCCTCCGTGTGCCAAAAATAGTCCGCGGGCACAGCCGCGCCCAAAAATACCCGCCCGAAGTCCGGGGCGCCAAGTTCGTCCAGCGGAAAAAGGCCACAAAAACCGGTGGGCTATAGCGTTGGGGGGTGGGGCTGGCCAACTTCGTCCGACGGACTCGGAATGGCGCGAGACTTGGCGAGGCGCCTCCGTGTGCCAAAAATAGGACGCGGGCACAGCCGCGCCCAAAAATACCCGCCCGAATGCCGGGGCGCCATGTTCGTCCAGCGGAAAAAGGCCAGAAAAACGGGTGGGCTATAGCCTTGGGGGGTGGGGCTGGCCCACTTCGTCCGCCGGACTCGGAATGGCGCGAGACTTTGCGAGGCACCTTCGTGTGCCAAAAATAGGCCGCGGACACCGCCTCTCCCAAAAATACCCCCCCGAAGGCCGGGGCGCCAAGTTCGTCCAGCGGTAAAAGGCCACAAAAACGGGTGGGCTATAGCTTTGGGGGGTGGGGCTGGCCAACTTCGTCCGCCGGACTCGGAGTGGCGCGAGACTTTGCGAGGTGCCTCCGTGTACCAAAAATGGCTCGTGGTCACAGCCGCGTCCAAAAATACCCGCCCGAATGCTGGGGCACCAAGTTCGCCCAGCGGAAAAAAAAAACAAAAACGGGAGAGCTATAGCCTTGGGGGGAGGGGCTGGCCAACTTCGTCCGCCGGACTCGGAATGGCGCGAGACTTGGCGAGGCGCCTCCGTGTGCCAAAAATAGGCCGCGGGCACTGCCGAGCCCAAAAAACCCAGCCCGAATGCCGGGGCGCCAAGTTCGTCCAGCGGTAAAAGGCCAGAAAAACGGGTGGGCTATAGCCTTGGGGGGTGGGGCTGGCCAACTTCGTCTGCCGGACTCGGAATGGCGCGAGACTTTGCGAGGCACCTCCGTGTGCCAAAAATAGGCCACGGACACAGCCGCGCCCAAAAATACCCCCCCGAAGGCCGGGGCGCCAAGTTCGTGCAGCGGAAAAAGGCCACAAAAACGGGTGGGCTATAGCCTTGGGGGGTGGGGCTGGCCCACTTCGCCCGCCGGACTCGGAATGGCGCGAGACTTTGCGAGGCGCCTCCGTGTGCCAAAAATATGCCGCGGAAACAGCCGCGCCCAAAAATAACCGACCGAATGCTGGGGCGCCAAGTTCGTCCAGCGGAAAAAAACCACAAAAACGGGTGGGCTATAGCTTTGGGGGGTGGGGCTGGCCGACTTCGTCCGCCAGACTAGGAATGGTGCGAGACATTGTGAGGCGCCTCCGTGTGCCAAAAATAGACCGCGGACACAGCCGCGCCAAAAAATACCTGCCCGAAGGCCGGGGCGCCAAGTTCGTCCAGCGGAAAAAGGCCACAAAAACGGGTGGGCTATAGCCTTGGGGGGTGGGGCTGGCCAACTTCGTCCGCCGGACTAGGAATGGTGCGAGACATTGTGAGGCACCTCCGCGTGCCAAAAATAGGCCGCGGGCACAGCCGCGCCAAAAAATAACCCCCCGAAGGTCGGCGCGTCCAAACCCCCCATTGGAAAAATGGCCAAAAAACGGGTGGGCTATAGCCTTGGGGGGAGGAGCTGGCCAACATCGTCCGCCGGACTCAGAATGGGGCGAGACTTTGCGAGCGGCCTCCGCATGCCAAAAATAGGCTGCGGGCACCGCCGCGTCCAAAAATAACCGCCCGAAGGTCAGCGCGCCCAAACCCCCTGGTGGAAAAATGGCCAAAAAACGGGTGGGCTATAGCCTTGGGGGGAGGGGCTGGCCAACTTCGTCCGCCGGACTCGGAATGGGGCGAGACTATGCGAGCGGCCTCCGCGTGCCAAAAATAGGCCACGGGCACAGCCGCGCCAAAAAACAACCCCCCGAAGGTCGGCGCGCCCAAACCCCCCATTGGAAAAATGGCCAAAAAACGGGTGGGCTATAGCCTTGGGGGGAGGAGCTGGCCAACATCGTCCGCCGGACTCGGAATGGGGCCAGACTTTGCGAGCGACATCCGCGTGCCAAAAATAGGCCGCGGACACGGCCGCGCCCATAAATAACCCCCCGAAGGTCGGCGCGCCCAAACCCCCGAGCGGAAAAATGGCTAAAAAATGGGTGGGCTATAGCCTTTGGGGGAGGGGCTGGCCAACTTCGTCCGCCGGACTCGTAATGGGACGAGACTTTGCGAGTGGCCTCCGCGTGCCAAAAATAGGCCGCGGACACAGCCGCGCCAAAAAATAACCCCCCGATGATCGGCGCGCCCAAACCCCCCAGCGAAACAATGGCCAAAAAACGGGTGGGCTATAGCCTTAGCGGGAGGGGCTGGCCAACTTCGTCCGCCGGACTCGGAATGGCGCGAGACTTGGCGAGGCGCCTCCGTGTGCCAAATATAGGCCGCGGGCACTGCCGAGCCCAAAAAAACCAGCCCGAATGCCGGGGCGCCAAGTTCGTCCAGCGGTAAAAGGCCAGAAAAACGGGTGGGCTATAGCCTTGGGGGGTGGGGCTGGCCCACTTCGTCTGCCGGACTCGGAATGGCGTGAGACTTTGCGAGGCGCCTCCGTGTGCCAAAAATAGGCCACGGACACAGCCGCGCCCAAAAATACCCCCCCGAAGGCCGGGGCGCCAAGTTCGTCCAGCGGAAAAAGGCCACAAAAACGGGTGGGCTATAGCCTTGGGGGGTGGGGCTGGCCAACTTCGTCCGCCGGACTAGGAATGGTGCGAGACATTGCGAGGCGCCTCCGCGTGCCAAAAATAGGCCGCGGGCACAGCCGCGCCAAAAAATAACCCCCCGAAGGTCGGCGCGTCCAAACCCCCCATTGGAAAAATGGCCAAAAAACGGGTGGGCTATAGCCTTGGGGGGAGGAGCTGGCCAACATCGTCCGCCGGACTCAGAATGGGGCGAGACTTTGCGAGCGGCCTCCGCATGCCAAAAATAGGCTGCGGGCACCGCCGCGTCCAAAAATAACCGCCCGAAGGTCAGCGCGCCCAAACCCCCTGGTGGAAAAATGGCCAAAAAACGGGTGGGCTATAGCCTTGGGGGAAGGGGCTGGCCAACTTCGTCCACCGGACTCGGAATGGGGCGAGACTATGCCAGCGGCCTCCACGTGCCAAAAATAGGCCGCGGGCACAGCCGCGCCAAAAAACAACCCCCCGAAGGTCGGCGCGCCCAAACCCCCCATTGGAAAAATGGCCAAAAAACGGGTGGGCTATAGCCTTGGGGGGAGGGGCTGGCCAACTTCGTCCGCCGGACTCGGAATGGGGCGAGACTTTGCGAGCGGCCTCCGCGTGCCAAAAATAGGCCGCGGACACAGCCGCACCCAAAAATAACCCCCCGAAGGTCGGCGCGTCCAAACCCCCGAGCGGAAAAATGGCTAAAAAATGGGTGGGCTATAGCCTTTGGGGGAGGGGCTGGCCAACTTCGTCCGCCGGACTCGTAATGGGACGAGACTTTTCGAGTGGCCTCCGCGTGCCAAAAATAGGCCGCGGACACAGCCGCGCCAAAAAATAACCCCCCGATGATCGGCGCGCCCAAACCCCCCAGCGAAACAATGGCCAAAAAACGGGTGGGCTATAGCCTTGGCGGGAGGGGCTGGCCAACTTCGTCCGCCGGACTCGGAATGGGGCGAGACTTTGCGAGCGGCCTCCGCGTACCAAAAATAGGCCGCGGACACAGCCGCGCAAAAAAATAACCCCCCGAAGGTCGGCGCGCCCAAACCCCCCAGCGGAAAAATGGCCAAAAAACGGGTGGGCTATACCCTTGGGGGGAGGAGCTGGCCAACTTCGTCAGCCGGACTCGGAATGGGGCGAGAATTTGCGAGCGATCTCCGCGTGCCAAAAATAGGCCGCGGGCACAGCCGCGCCCAAAAATAACCCCCCGAAGGTCGGCGCGCCCAAACCCCCCAGCGGAAAAATGGCCAAAAAACGGGTGGGCTATAGCCTTTGGGGGAGGGGCTGGCCAACTTCGTCAGCCGGACTCGGAATGGGGCGAGACTTTGCGAGTGGCCTCCGCGTGCCAAAAATTGGCCGCGGACACAGCCGCGCCAAAACATAACCCCCCGATGATCGGCACGCCCAAACCCCCCAGCGAAACAATGGCCAAAAAACGGGTGGGCTATAGCCTTGGGGGGAGGGGCTGGCCAACTTCGTCCGCCGGACTCGGAATGGGGCGAGACTTTGCGAGCGGCCTCCGCGTGCCAAAAATAGGCCGCGGACACAGCCGCACCCAAAAATAACCCCCCGAAGGTCGGCGCGCCCAAACCCCCCAGCGGAAAAATGGCCAAAAAACGGGTGGGCTATAGCCTTGGGGGGAGGAGCTGGCCAACTTCGTCAGCCGGACTCGGAATGGGGCGAGAATTTGCGAGCGACCTCCGCGTGCCAAAAATAGGCCGCGGGCACAGCCGCACCCAAAAATAACCCCCCGAAGGTCGTGGTGCCATAACCCCCCAGCGGAAAAATGGGCAAAAAACGGGTGGGCTATAGCCTTGGTAGGGGCGCGGGCGACGTTCGTCCGCCGGACTTGGAATGGGGCGAGACTTTGCGAGGGGCCTCGGGGTGCCGAAAATAAGCCGCGAACAAAGCCGCGCCCGAAGGTCGTGGTGCCAAAACCCCCCAGCGGAAAAATGGCCAAAAAACGGGTGGGCTATAGCCTTGGTGGGGGGCGTGGGCGAAGTTCGTCCCCCGGACTCGGAATGGGGCGAGACCATGCGAGGGGCCTCGGGTTGCCAAAAATAAGCCGCGGGCAAAGCCGTGCCCAAAAAATAACCGCCCGAAGGTCGTGGTGCCAAAACCCCCCAGCGGAAAAATGGCCAAAAAACGGGTGGGCTATAGCCTTGGTAGGGGCGCGGGCGACGTTCGTCCGCCGGACTTGGAATGGGGCGAGACTTTGCGAGGGGCCTCGGGGTGCCGAAAATAAGCCGCGAACAAAGCCGCGCCCGAAGGTCGTGGTGCCAAACCCCCAGCGGAAAAATGGCCAAAAACGGGTGGGCTATAGCCTTGGTGGGGGTGGCGGTTCGTCCGCCGGACTTGGAATGGGGCGAGACTTTGCGAGGGGCCTCGGGGTGCCAAAAATAAGCCGCGGGAAAAGCCGCGCCCAAAAATAAGCGCCCGAACATCGTGGTGCCAAAACCCCCCGGCGGACAATTGGCCGAACAAGGGGTGGGCTATAGCCTGGGTGGGGGCGCAAGGCGAGGTTCGTCCGCGGACTCGGAATGGGGCGTGACTTTGCGCGGGGCCTCGGGGTGCCAAACATAAGCCGCGGGCAAAGCCGCCCCCAAAAATAAGCACCCGAAGGTCGTGGTGCCAAAACCCCCAGCTGAAAAATGGTCAAAAAACGGGTGGGCTATAGCCTTGGTGGGGGGCGCGGGCAAAGTTCGTCCGCCGGACTCAGAATGGGGCGAGACTTGCGAGGGGCCTATGGGTGCAAAAAAAAAGCTGCGGAAAAGCCGCGCCCAAAAATAAGCGCCCGAAGGTCGTGGTGCCATAACCCCCCAGCGGAAAAATGGCCAAAAAACGGGTGGGCTATAGCCTTGGTAGGGGCGCGGGCGACGTTCGTCCGCCGGACTGGGAATGGGGCGAGACTTTGCGAGGGGCCTCGGGGTGCCGAAAATAAGCCGCGAACAAAGCCGCGACCAAAAATAAGTGCCCCAAGGTCGTGGTGCCAAAACCCCCCAGCGGAAAAATGGCCAAAAAACGGGTGGGCTATAGCCTTGTGGGGGCGCTGGCGAGTTTCGTCCGCGGACTCGGAATGGGGCGAGACTTTGCGAGGGGCCTCGGGGTGCCAAAAATAAGCCGTGTTCAAAGCCGCGCCCAAAAATCAGTGCCCAAAGGTCGTGGTGCCAAAACCCCCAAGCGGAAAAATGGCCAAAAAACGGGTGGGCGATAGCCTTGGTGGGGGGCGCGGGCGAAGATCGTCCGCCGGACTCGGAATGGGGCGAGACTTTGCGAGGGGCCTCGTGGTGCCAAAAATAAGCCGCGGGCAAAGCCGCGCCAAAAAATTAGCGCCCGAAGATCGTGGTGCCAAAACCCCGCAGCGGAAAAATGGCCAAAAAACGGGTGGGCTATAGCCTTGGTGGGGGGCACGGGGCGAAGTTCGTCCGCCGGACTCGGAATGGGGCGAGACTTTGCGAGGGGCCTCGGGGTGCCAAAAATAAGCCGCAGGCAAAGCCGCGACCAAAAATAAGTGCCCCAAGGTCGTGGTGCCAAAACCCCCCAGCGGAAAAATGGCCAAAAAACGGGTGGGCTATAGCCTTGGTGGGGGGCGCGGGCGAAGTTCGTCCGCCGGACTCGGAATGGGGCGAGACTTTGCGAGGGGCCTCGGGGTGCCAAAAATAAGCCCCGGGCAAAGCCGCGCCCAATAATAAGCGCCCGAAGGTCGTGGTGCCAAAACCCCCCAGCGGAAAAATGGCCAAAAAACGGGTGGGCTATAGCCTTGGTGGGGGGCGCGGGCGAAGTTCGTCCGCCGGACTCGGAATGGGGCGAGACTTTGCGAGGGGCCTCGGGGTGCCAAAAATAAGCCGCGAATAAAGCCGCGCCCAAAATTAAGCGCCCGAAGATCTTGGTGCCAAAACCCCCCAGCGGAAAAATGGCCAAAAAACGGGTGGGCTATAACCTTGGTGGGGGGCGCGGGCGAAGTTCGTCCGCCGGACTCGGAATGGGGCGAGACTTTGCGAGGGGCCTCAGGGTGCCAAAAATAAGCCCCGGGCAAAGCCGCGCCCAATAATAAGCGCCCGAAGGTCGTGGTGCCAAAACCCCCCAGTGGAAAAATGGCCAAAAAACGGGTGGGCTATAGCCTTGGTGGGGGGCGCGGGCGAAGTTCGTCCGCCGGACTCGGAATGGGGCGAGACTTTGCGAGGGGCCTCGGGGTGCCAAAAATAAGCCACGAACAAAGCCGCGCCCAAAATTAAGCGCCCGAAGATCTTGGTGCCAAAACCCCCCAGCGGAAAAATGGCCAAAAAACGGGTGGGCTATAACCTTGGTGGGGGCGGGCGAAGTTCGTCCGGCGGACTCGGAATGGGGCGAGACTTTGCGAGGGGCCTCGGGGTTCCAAAAATAAGCCGCGGGAAAAGCCACGCCCAAAAATAAGCGCCCGAAGGTCGTGGTGCCAAAACCCCCCAGCGGAAAAATGGCCAAAAAATGGGTGGGCTATAGCCTTGGTGAGGGGCGCGGGCGAAGTTCGTCCGCCGGACTAGGAATGGGGCGAGACTTTGCGAGGGCCCTCGGGGTTCCATAAATAAGCCGCGGGAAAAGCCGCGCCCAAAAATAAGCGCCCGAAGGTCGTGGTGCCAAAACCCCCCAGTGGAAAAATGGCCAAAAAACGGGTGGGCTATAGCCTTGGTGAGGGGCGCGGGCGAAGTTCGACCGCCGGACTCGGAATGGGGCGAGACTTTGCGAGGGGCCTCGGGGTGCCAAAACTAAGCCGCGTGCAAAGTCGCGCCCAAAAATAAGCGCTCGAAGGTCGTGGTGCTATAACCCCCCAGCGGAAAAATGGCCAAAAAACGGGTGGGCTATAGCCTTGGTAGGGGCGCGGGCGAAGTTCGTCTGCCGGACTCGGAATGGGGCGAGACTTTGCGAGGGGCCTCGGGGTGCCAAAAATAAGCCGCGGACAAAGCCGCGCCCGAAGGTCGTGGTACCAAAACCCTCCAGCGGAAAAATGGCCAAAAAACGGGTGGGCTATATCCTTGGTGGGGGGCGCGGTTGAAGTTCGTCCGCCGGACTCGTAATGGGGCGAGACTTTGCGAGGGGACTCGGGGTGCCAAAAATAAGGTGCGGACAAAGCCGCACCCGAAGGTCGTGGTGCCAAAAATAAGCGCCTAAAGGCCGTGGTGCCAAAACCCCCCGGCGGAAAAATGGCCAAAAACCGGGTGGGCTAGAGCCTTGGTGGGGGTCGCAGGCGAAGTTCGTCCGCGCCACTCGGAATGGGGCGAGACTTTGCGAGGGTCCTCAGGGTGCCAAAAATAAGCCGTGCGCAAAGCCGCGCCCAAAAATAAGCGCCCAAAGATCGTGGTGCCAAAACCCCCCCAGCGGAAAAATGGCCAAAAAACGGGTGGGCTATAGCCTTAGTGGGGGGCGCGGGCGAAGTTCGTCCGCCGGACTCGGAATGGGGCGAGACTTTGTGAGGGGCCTCGGGGTGCCAAAAATAAGCCACGGACTAAGCCGCGTCCAAAAATAAACGCCCGAAGGTCGTGGTGACAAAACCCCCCAGCGGAAAAATGGCCAAAAAACGGGTGGGCTATAGCCTTGGTGGGGGACGCGGGCGAAGTTCGTCCACCGGACTCGGAATGGGGCGAGACTTTGCGATGGTCCTCGGGGTACCAAAAATAAGCCGCGGGCAAAGCCACGTCCCAAAATAAGTGCCCGAAGGTCGTGGTACCAAAACCCCCCAGCGGAAAAATGGCCAAAAAACGGGTGGGCTATAGCCTTGGTGGGGGGCGCGGGCGAAGTTCGTCCGCCGTACTCGGAATGTGGCGACACTTTGCGGGGGGCCTCGGGGTACCAATAATAAGCCACGGGCAAAGCCGCGCCCGAAGATCGTGGTGCCAAAACCCCCCAGCGGAAAAATGGCCAAAAAACGGGTGGGCTATAGCCTTGGTGGGGGGCGCGGGCGAAGTTCGTCCGCCGGACTCGGAATGGGATGAGACTTTGCGAGGGGCCTCAGGGTGCCAAAAATAAGCCACGGGCAAAGCCGCATCCAAAAATAAGTGCCTAGAGGTCGTGGTGCCAAAACCCCCCGGCGGAAAAATGGCCAAAAACCGGGTGAGCTAGAGCCTTGGTGGGGGGCGCGGGCGAAGTTCGTCCGCCGGACTCGTAATGGGGCGAGACTTTGCGAGGGGACTCGGGGTGCCAAAAATAAGGCGCGGACAAAGCCGCGCCCAAAAATAAGCGCCCGAAGGCCGTGGTGCCAAAACTCCCCAGCGGAAAAATGGCCAAAAAACGGGTGGGCTATAGCTTTGGTGGGGGGCGCGGGCGAAGTTCGTCCGCCGGAATCGGAATGTGACGAGACTTTGCGGGGGGCCTCAAGGTACCAATAATAAGCCGCGGGCAAAGCCGCGCCCGAAGATCGTGGTGCCAAAACCCCCCAGCGGAAAAATGGCCAAAAAATCGGTGGGCTATAGCCTTGGTGGGGGGCGCGGGCGAAGTTCGTCCACCGGAATCGGAATGTGGCGAGACTTTGTGAGGGGCCTCGGGGTGCCAAAAATAAGCCGCGGGCAAAGCCGCGCCCAAAAAAAAGCGCCCGAAGGTCGTGGTGCCAAAACCCCCCAGCGGAAAAATGGCCAAAAAACGGGTGGGCTATAGCCTTGGTGGGGGGCGCGGGCGAAGTTCGTCCGCCGGACTCGTAATGGGGCAAGACTTTGCGAGGGGTCTCGGGGTGCCAAAAATAAGCCGCGGGCAAAGCCGCACCCAAAAATAAGCGCCCGAAGGTCGTGGTGCCAAAACCCCCCAGCGGAAAAATGGCCAAAAAACGGGTGGGCTATAGCCTTGGTGGGGGGCGCGGGCGAAGTTCGACCGCCGGACTCGGAATGGGGCGAGACTTTGCGAGGGTCCTCGGGGTACCAAAAATAAGCCGCGGGCAAAGCCATGTCCAAAAATAAGCGCCCGAAGGTAGTGGTGCCAAAACCCCCCAGTGGAAAAATGGCCAAAAAACGGGTGGGCTATAGCCTTGGTGGGGGGCGCGGGCGAAGTTCGTCCCCCGGACTTAGAATGGGGCGAGACTTTGCGAGGGGCCTCGGGGTGCCAAAAATAAGCCGCAGGCAAAGCCGCGACCAAAAATAAGTGCCCCAAGGTCGTGGTGCCAAAACCCCCCAGCGGAAAAATGGCCAAAAAACGGGTGGGCTATAGCCTTGGTGGGGGGCGCGGGCGAAGTTCGTCCGCCGGACTCGGAATGGGGCGAGACTTTGCGAGGGGCCTCGGGGTGCCAAAAATAAGCCGCGGGAAAAGCCGCGCCCAAAAATAAGCGCCCGAACATCGTGGTGCCAAAACCCCCCAGCTGAAAAATGGCCAAAAAACGGGTGGGCTATAGCCTTGGTGGGGGCCGCGGGCGAAGTTCGTCCGCCGGACTGGGAATGGGACGAGACTTTGCGAGGGGCCTCGGGATGCCAAAAATAAGCCGCGGGCAAAGGCGCCCCCAAAAATAAGCACCCGAAGGTCGTGGTGCCAAAACCCCCAGCTGAAAAATGGTCAAAAAACGGGTGGGCTATAGCCTTGGTGGGGGGCGCAGGCAAAGTTCGTCCGCCGGACTCAGAATGGGGCGAGACTTACGAGGGGCCTCGGGGTGCCAAAAATAAGCTGCGGGAAAAGCCGCGCCCAAAAATAAGCGCCCGAAGGTCGTGGTGCCATAACCCCCCAGCGGAAAAATGGCCAAAAAACGGGTGGGCTATAGCCTTGGTAGGGGCGCGGGCGACGTTCGTCCGCCGGACTTGGAATGGGGCGAGACTTTGCGAGGGGCCTCGGGGTGCTGAAAATAACCGCGAACAAAGCCGCGCCCGAAGGTCGTGGTGCCAAAACCCCCCAGCGGAAAAATGGCCAAAAAACGGGTGGGCTATAGCCTTGGTGAGGGGCTCGGGCGAAGTTCGTCCGCCGGACTCGGAATGGGGCGAGCCTTTGCGAGGGGCCTCGGGGTGCCAAAAATAAGCCGCGGGCAAAGCCGCTCCCAAAATAAGCACCCGAAGATCGTGGTGCCAAAACCCCCCAGTGGAAAAATGGCCAAAAAACGGGTGGGCTATAGCCTTGGTGAGGGGCGCGGGCGAAGTTCGTCCGCCGGACTCGGAATGGGGCGAGACTTTGCGAGGGGCCTCGGGGTGCCAAAACTAAGCCGCGTGCAAAGTCGCGCCCAAAAATAAGCGCTCGAAGGTCGTGGTGCTATAACCCCGCAGCGGAAAAATGGCCAAAAAACGGGTGGGCTATAGCCTTGGTAGGGGCGCGGGCGAAGTTCGTCTGCCGGACTCGGAATGGGGTGAGACTTTGCGAGGGGACTCGGGGTGCCAAAAATAAGGCGCGGACAAAGCCGCGCCCAAAAATAAGCGCCCGAAGGCCGTGGTGCCAAAACTCCCCAGCGGAAAAATGGCCAAAAAACGGGTGGGCTATAGCCTTGGTGGGGGGCGCGGGCGAAGTTCGTCCGCCGGAATCGGAATGTGACGAGACTTTGCGGGGGGCCTCAAGGTACCAATAATAAGCCGCGGGCAAAGCCGCGCCCGAAGATCGTGGTGCCAAAACCCCCCAGCGGAAAAATGGCCAAAAAATCGGTGGGCTATAGCCTTGGTGGGGGGCGCGGGCGCAGTTCGTCCACCGGAATCGGAATGTGGCGAGACTTTGCGAGGGGCCTCGGGGTGCCAAAAATAAGCCGCGGGCAAAGCCGCGCCCAAAAAAAAGCGCCCGCAGGTCGTGGTGCCAAAACCCCCCAGCGGAAAAATGGCCAAAAAACGGGTGGGCTATAGCCTTGGTGGGGGGCGCGGGCGAAGTTCGTCCGCCGGACTCGTAATGGGGCAAGACTTTGCGAGGGGTCTCGGGGTGCCAAAAATAAGCTGCGGGCAAAGCCGCACCCAAAAATAAGCGCCCGAAGGTCGTGGTGCCAAAACCCCCCAGCGGAAAAATGGCCAAAACACGGGTGGGCTATAGCCTTGGTTGGGGGCGCGGGCGAAGTTCGACCGCCGGACTCGGAATGGGGCGAGACTTTGCGAGGGTCCTCGGGGTACCAAAAATAAGCCGCGGGCAAAGCCATATCCAAAAATAAGCGCCCGAAGGTAGTGGTGCCAAAACCCCCCAGTGGAAAAATGTCCAAAAAACGGGTGGGCTATAGCCTTGGCGTGGTACGCGGGCGAAGTTCGTCCGCCGTACTCGGAATGTGGCGAGACTTTGCGGGGGGCCTCGGGGTACCAATAATAAGCCGCGGGCAAAGCCGCGCCCGAAGATCGTGGTGCCAAAACCCACCAGCGGAAAAATGGCCAAAAAACGGGTGGGCTATAGCCTTGGTGGGGGGCGCGGGCGAAGTTTGTCCGCCGGACTTGGAATGGGGCGAGACATTGCGAGGGGCCTCGGGGTACCAAAAATAAGCCACAGGCAAAGCCGCGCCCAAAAATAAGCTCCCGAAGGCCGTGGTGCCAAAACCCCCAGCGTAAAAGTGGCCAAAAAACGGGTGGGCTATAGCCTTGGTGGGGGGCGCGGGCGAAGTTCGTCCGCCGGACTCGGAATTGGGCGAGACATTGCGAGGGGCCTCGGGGTACCAAAAATAAGCCGTGGCCAAAGCCGCGCCAAAAAATAAGCGCCCGAAGATCGTGGTGCCAAAACCCCCCAGCGGAAAAATGGCCAAAAAACGGGTGGGCTATAGCCTTGGTGGGGGGCGCGGGCGAAGTTCGTCCGCCGGACTCGGAATGGGGCGAGACTTTGCGAGGGGTCTCGGGGTGCCAAAAATAAGCCGCAGGCAAAGCCGCGACCAAAAATAAGTGCCCCAAGGTCGTGGTCCCAAAACCCCCCAGCGGAAAAATGGACAAAAAACGGGTGGGCTATAGCCTTGGTGGGGGGCGCGGGCGAAGTTCGTCCCGCCGGACTCGGAATGGCGCGAGACTTTGCGAGGGGCCTCGGGGGGCCAAACATAAGCCCCGGGCAACGCCGCGCCCAATACTAAGCGGCCGAAGGTTGTGGTGCCAAAACCCCCCAGCGGAAAAATGGCCAAAAAACGGGTGGGCTATAGCCTTGGTGGGGGCGCGGGCGCGAAGTTCGTCCGCCGGACTCGGAATGGGCGAGACTTTGCGAGGGGCCTAGGGGTGCAAAAATAAGCCGCAGGCAAAGCCGCGCCCAAAAATAAGCGCCCAAAGATCGCGGTGCCAAACCCCTCGGCGGAAAAATGGCCAAAAGCGGGTGGGCTATAGCCTTGGTGGGGAGCTTGAGGCGAGTTCGATCCCGCCGGACTCGGAATGGGGCGAGACTTTGCGAGGGGCCTCGGGTGCCAAAAATAAGCCCGGGCAAAGCCGCGCCAAATAACAAGCGGCGAAGGTCGTGGTGCCAAAACCCCCAGCGGAAAAATGGCCAAAAACGGGTGGGCTATAGCCTTGGTGGGGGCGCAGGCGAGTTCGTCCGCCGGACTCAGAATGGGCGAGACTTTCCGAGGGGCCTCGGGGTGCCAAAAATAAGCCCAGGACAAAGCCACGCCCAATAATAAGCGGCCGAAGGTCGTGGTGCCAAAACCCCCCAGCGGAAAAATGGCCAAAAAACGGGTGGGCTATAGCCTTGGTGGGGGGCACGGGCGAAGTTCGTCCGCCGGACTCGGAATGGGGCGAGACTTTGCGAGGGGCCTAGGGGTGCCAAAAATAGGCCGCGGGCACAGCCGCGCCCAAAATAAGCACCGAAGGTCGTTGTGCCAAAACCCTCCTGCGGAAAAATGGCCAAAAACGGGTGGGCTATAGCCTTGGTGGGGGCGCGGCGGTTCGTCCGCGGACTCGGAATTGGGCGAGACATTGCGAGGGGCCTCGGGGTGCCAAAAATAAGCCGTGGCCAAAGCCGCGCCAAATAATAAGCGCCCGAAGATCGTGGTGCCAAAACCCCCCAGCGGAAAAATGGCCAAAAAACGGGTGGGCTATAGCCTTGGTGGGGCGCTGGCGAGTTCGTCCGCGGACTCGAATGGGGCGAGACTTTGCGAGGGGTCTCGGGGTGCCAAAAATAAGCCGCAGGCAAAGCCGCGACCAAAAATAAGTGCCCCAAGGTCGTGGTCCCAAAACCCCCCAGCGGAAAAATGGACAAAAAACGGGTGGGCTATAGCCTTGGTGGGGGGCGCGGGCGAAGTTCGTCCGCCGGACTCGGAATGGGGCGAGACTTTGCGAGGGGCCTCGGGGTGCCAAAAATAAGCCCCGGGCAAAGCCGCGCCCAATAATAAGCGGCCGAAGGTTGTGGTGCCAAAACCCCCCAGCGGAAAAATGGCCAAAAAACGGGTGGGCTATAGCCTTGGTGGGGGGCGCGGGCGAAGTTCGTCCGCCGGACTCGGAATGGGGCGAGACTTTGCGAGGGGCCTAGGGGTGCCAAAAATAAGCCGCGGGCAAAGCCGCGCCCAAAAATAAGCGCCCAAAGATCGCGGTGCCAAAACCCCTCGGCGGAAAAATGGCCAAAAAACGGGTGGGCTATAGCCTTGGTGGGGAGCGCGGGCGAAGTTCGTCCGCCGGACTCGGAATGGGGCGAGACTTTGCGAGGGGCCTCGGGGTGCCAAAAATAAGCCCCGGGCAAAGCCGCGCCAAATAACAAGCGGCCGAAGGTCGTGGTGCCAAAACCCCCCAGCGGAAAAATGGCCAAAAAACGGGTGGGCTATAGCCTTGGTGGGGGGCGCGGGCGAAGTTCGTCCGCCGGACTCGGAATGGGGCGAGACTTTCCGAGGGGCCTCAGGGTGCCAAAAATAAGCTAAGGACAAAGCCGCGCCCAATAATAAGCGGCCGAAGATTGTGGTTCCAAAACCTTCCAACGGAAAAATCGCCTAAAAACGGGTGGGCTATAGCCTTGGTGGGGGGCGTGGGCGAAGTTCGTCCGCTGGACTCGGAATGGGGCGAGACTTTGCGAGGGGCCTTGGGGTACCAAAAATAAGCCATGGGCAAAGCCGCGCCCAAAAATAAGCGCCCGAAGGTCGTTGTGCCAAAACACCCAAGCGGAAAAATGGCCAGAAAACGGGTGGGCTATAGCCTTGGTGGGGGGCACGGGCGAAGTTCGTCCGCTGGACTCGGAATGGGACGAGACTTTGCGTGGGGCCTCGGGGTACCAAAAATAAGCCGCGGGCAAAGACGCGCCCAAAAATAAGAGCCCGAAGATCGTGGTGCCAAAACCCCGCAATGGAAAAATGGCCAAAAAACGGGTGGGCTATAGCCTTGGTGGGGGGCGCGGGCGAAGTTCGTCCGCCGGACTCGGAATGGGGCGAGACTTTGCGAGGGGTGTCGGGGTGCCAAAAATAAGCCGCAGGCAATGCCGCGCCCAAAAATAAGAGCTCGAAGATCGTGGCGCCAAAACCCCCCAGCGGAAAAATGGATAAAAAACGGGTGGGCTATAGCCTTGGTGGGGGGCGCGGGCGAAGTTCGTCCGCCGGACTCGGAATGGGGCGAGACTTTGTGAGGGGCTTTGAGGTGCCAAAAATAACCACGGGCAAAGCCGCGCCCAAAAATAAGCACCCGAAGGTCGTGGTACCAAAACCCCCCAGCGGAAAAATGGCCAAAAAACGGGTGGGCTATAGCCTTGGTGGGGGCGCGGGGGGAGATCGTCCGCCGGACTCGGAATGGGGCGAGACTTTGCGAGGGGCCTAGGGTGTGCAAAAATAAGCCATGAGCAAGCCGCGCCCAAAAATAAGCGCCCAAAGATCGCGGTGCCAAAACCCCACGGCGGAAAAATGGCCAAAAAACGGGTGGGCTATAGCCTTGGTGGGGAGCGCGGCCGAAGTACGTCCGCCCGACTCGGACTGGGGCGAGACTTTGCGAGGGGCCTCGGGGTGCCAAAAATAAGCCCCGGGCAAAGCCGCGCCAAATAACAAGCGGCCGAAGGTCGTGGTGCCAAAACCCCCCAGCGGAAAAATGGCCAAAAAACGGGTGGGCTATAGCCTTGGTGGGGGGCGCGGGCGAAGTTCGTCCGCCGGACTCAGAATGGGGCGAGACTTTCCGAGGGGCCTCGGGGTGCCAAAAATAAGCCCAGGACAAAGCCACGCCCAATAATAAGCGGCCGAAGGTCGTGGTGCCAAAACCCCCCAGCGGAAAAATGGCCAAAAAACGGGTGGGCTATAGCCTTGGTGGGGGGCACGGGCGAAGTTCGTCCGCCGGACTCGGAATGGGGCGAGACTTTGCGAGGGGCCTAGGGGTGCCAAAAATAAGCCGCGGGCAAAGCCGCGCCCAAAAATAAGCGCCCGAAGGTCGTTGTGCCAAAACCCTCCTGCGGAAAAATGGCCAAAAAACGGGTGGGCTATAGCCTTGGTGGGGGGCGCGGGCGAAGTTCGTCCGCCGGACTCGGAATTGGGCGAGACATTGCGAGGGGCCTCGGGGTACCAAAAATAAGCCGTGGCCAAAGCCGCGCCCAAAAATAAGCGCCCGAAGATCGTGGTGCCAAAACCCCCCAGCGGAAAAATGGCCAAAAAACGGGTGGGCTATAGCCTTGGTGGGGGGCGCGGGCGAAGTTCGTCCGCCGGACTCGGAATGGGGCGAGACTTTGCGAGGGGTCTCGGGGTGCCAAAAATAAGCCGCAGGCAAAGCCGCGACCAAAAATAAGTGCCCCAAGGTCGTGGTCCCAAAACCCCCCAGCGGAAAAATGGACAAAAAACGGGTGGGCTATAGCCTTGGTGGGGGGCGCGGGCGAAGTTCGTCCGCCGGACTCGGAATGGGGCGAGACTTTGCGAGGGGCCTCGGGGTGCCAAAAATAAGCCCCGGGCAAAGCCGCGCCCAATAATAAGCGGCCGAAGGTTGTGGTGCCAAAACCCCCCAGCGGAAAAATGGCCAAAAAACGGGTGGGCTATAGCCTTGGTGGGGGGCGCGGGCGAGATTAAATCCGCCGGACTCGGAATGGGGCGAGACTTTGCGAGGGGCCTAGGGGTGCCAAAAATAAGCCGCGGGCAAAGCCGCGCCCAAAAATAAGCGCCCAAAGATCGCGGTGCCAAAACCCCTCGGCGGAAAAATGGCCAAAAAACGGGTGGGCTATAGCCTTGGTGGGGAGCGCGGGCGAAGTTCGTCCGCCGGACTCGGAATGGGGCGAGACTTTGCGAGGGGCCTCGGGGTGCCAAAAATAAGCCCCGGGCAAAGCCGCGCCAAATAACAAGCGGCCGAAGGTCGTGGTGCCAAAACCCCCCAGCGGAAAAATGGCCAAAAAACGGGTGGGCTATAGCCTTGGTGGGGGGCGCGGGCGAAGTTCGTCCGCCGGACTCAGAATGGGGCGAGACTTTCCGAGGGGCCTCGGGGTGCCAAAAATAAGCCCAGGACAAAGCCACGCCCAATAATAAGCGGCCGAAGGTCGTGGTGCCAAAACCCCCCAGCGGAAAAATGGCCAAAAAACGGGTGGGCTATAGCCTTGGTGGGGGGCACGGGCGAAGTTCGTCCGCCGGACTCGGAATGGGGCGAGACTTTGCGAGGGGCCTAGGGGTGCCAAAAATAAGCCGCGGGCAAAGCCGCGCCCAAAAATAAGCGCCCGAAGGTCGTTGTGCCAAAACCCTCCTGCGGAAAAATGGCCAAAAAACGGGTGGGCTATAGCCTTGGTGGGGGGCGCGGGCGAAGTTCGTCCGCCGGACTCGGAATTGGGCGAGACATTGCGAGGGGCCTCGGGGTACCAAAAATAAGCCGTGGCCAAAGCCGCGCCCAAAAATAAGCGCCCGAAGATCGTGGTGCCAAAACCCCCCAGCCGAAAAATGGCCAAAAAACGGGTGGGCTATAGCCTTGGTGGGGGGTGGGGCTGGCCAACTTCGTCCGCCGGACTCGGAATGGCACGAGACTTTGCGAGGCGCCTCCGTTTGCCAAAAATAGGCCGCGGGCACAGTTGAGCCCAAAAATACCCGCCCGAAGGCCGGGGAGCCAAGTTCGTCCAGCGGAAAAAGGCCACAAAAACGGGTGGGCTTAGCCTAGGGGGGTGGGGCTGGCCAGCTTCGTCTGCCGGACTCGAAATGGCACGAGACTTTGCGAGGCGCTACCGTTTGCCAAAAATAGGCCGCGGGCACAGCCGCGCCCAAAAATACCCGCCCGAAGGCCGGGGCGCCAAGTTCGGCAAGCGGTAAATGGCCAAAAACCCGGGTGGGCTATAGCGTTGGGGGGTGGGGCTGGCCAACCGTCCGCGGACTCGGAATTGCGCGAGACTTTGCGAGGCGCCTCCGTGTGCCAAAAATAGGCCGCGGGCACAGCCGCGCCCAAAAATACCCGCCCGAAGGCCACGGGCACAGCCTAGTTCGTCCAGCGGTAAAAGGCCACAAAAACGGGTGGGCTTTAGCCTTGGGGGGTGGGGCTGGCCAACTTCGTCCGCCGGACTCGGAATGGCACGAGACTTTGCGAGGCGCCTCCGTTTGCCAAAAATAGGCCGCGGGCACAGTTGAGCCCAAAAATACCCGCCCGAAGGCCGGGGAGCCAAGTTCGTCCAGCGGAAAAAGGCCACAAAAACGGGTGGGCTATAGCCTAGGGGGGTGGGGCTGGCCAGCTTCGTCTGCCGGACTCGAAATGGCACGAGACTTTGCGAGGCGCCACCGTTTGCCAAAAATAGGCCGCGGGCACAGCCGCGCCCAAAAATACCCGCCCGAAGGCCGGGGCGCCAAGTTCGGCAAGCGGTAAATGGCCACAAAAACGGGTGGGCTATAGCCTTGGGGGGTGGGGCTGGCCAACTTCGTCCGCCGGACTCGGAATTGCGCGAGACTTTGCGAGGGGCCTCCGTGTGCCAAAAATAGGCCACGGGCACAGCCGCACTCAAAAATACCCGCCCGAAGGCCGGGGCGCCAAGTTCGTGCAGTGGAAAAAGGCCACAAAAACAGGTGGGCTATAGCCTTGGAGGGTGGGGCTGGCCAACTTCGTCCGCCGGACTCGGAATGGCGCGAGACTTTGCGAGGGGCCTCTGTGTGCCAAAAATAGGCCACGGGCACAGCCGCGCCCAAAAATACCCGCCCGAAGGCCACGGGCACAGCCTAGTTCATCTAGCGGTAAAAGGCCACAAAAACGGGTGGGCTTTAGCCTTGGGGGGTGGGGCTGGCCGACTTCGTCCGCCGGACTCGGAATGGCGCGAGACTTTGCGAGGCACCTCCGTGTGCCAAAAATAGGCCGCGGGGACAGCCGCGCCCAAAAATACGTGCCCGAAGGCCGGGGCGCCAAGTTCGTCCAGCGGAAAAAGGCCACAAAAACGGGTGGGCTATAGCCTTGGGGGGTGGGGCTGGCCAACTTCGTCCGCCGGACTCGGAATGGCGCGAGACTTTGCGAGGGGCCTCCGTGTGCCAAAAATAGGCCGCGGGCACAGCCGCGCCCAAAAATACCCGCCCGAAGGCCGGGGCGCGAAATTCGTCCAGCGGTAAAAGGCCACAAAAACGGGTGGGCTATAGCCTTGGGGGGTGGGGCTGGCCTACTTCGTCCGCCGGACTCGGAATGGCGCGAGACTTTGCGAGGGGCCTCCGTGTGCCAAAAATAGGCCACGGGCACAGCCGCACTCAAAAATACCCGCCCGAAGGCCGGGGCGCCAAGTTCGTGCAGTGGAAAAAGGCCACAAAAACAGGTGGGCTATAGCCTTGGAGGGTGGGGCTGCCCAACTTCGTCCGCCGGACACGGAATGGCGCGAGACTTTACGAGGGGCCTCTGTGTGCCAAAAATAGGCGACGGGCACAGCCGCGCCCAAAAATAACCGCCCGAAGGCCGGGGCGCCAAGTTCGTCCAGCGGAAAAAGGCCACAAAAACGGGTGGGCTATAGCCTTGGGGGATGGGGCTGGCGGACTTCGTCCGCCGGACTCGGAATGGCGCGAGATTTTGCGAGGGGCCTCCGTGTGCCAAAAATAGGCCGCGGACACAGCCGCACACAAAAATAACCACCCGAAGGCCGGGGCGCCAAGTTCGTCCAGCGGAAAATGGCCACAAAAACGGGTGGGCTATAGCCTTGGGTGGTGAGGCGGGCCTACTTCGTCCGCCGGATTCGGAATGGCGCGAGACTTTGCGAGGGGCCTCCGTGTGCCAAAAATAGGCCGCGGTCAAAGCCACGCACAAAAATAACCGCCCGAAGGCCGGGGCGCCAAGTTCGTCCAGCGGAAAAAAGCCACAAAAACGGGTGGGCTATAGCCTTGGGGGGTGGAGCTGGCCAACTTCGTCCGCCGGACTCGGAATGGTGCGAGGCTTTGCGAGGCGCCTCCGTGTGCCATAAATAGGCCGCGGATACAGCCGCGCCAAAAAATACGTGCCCGAAGGCCGGGGCGCCAAGTTCGTCCAGCTGAAAAAGGCCACAAAAACGGGTGGGCTATTGCCTTGGGGGGTGGGGTTGGCCAACTTCGTACGCCGGACTCGGAATGGTGTGAGACTTTGCGAGGCGCCTCCGTGTGCCAAAAATAGGCCGCGGGCACAGCCGCGCCCAAAAATACCCGCCCGAAGGCCGCGGGCACATCCTAGTTCGTCTAGCGGTAAAAGGCCACAAAAACAGGTGGGCTATAGCCTTGGGGGGTGGGGCTGACCAACTTCGTCCGCCGGACTCGGAATGGCGCGAGACTTTGTGAGGCGCCTCCGCGTGCCAAAAATAGGCTGCGGGCACAGCCGTACCCAAAAATACCAGCCCGAAGGCCGGGGCGCCAAGTTCGTCCTGCGGAAAAAGGCCACAAAAACGGGCGGGCTATAGCCTTGGGGGGTGGGTCTGGCCAACTTCGTCCGCCGGACTCAGAATGGTACGAGACTTTGCAAGGCGCCTCCGCGTGCCAAAAATATGACGCGGGCATAGCCGCGCCCAAAAATACCCGCCCGATGGCCGGGGCGCCAAGTTCGTCCAGCAGTAAAAGGCCACAAAAACGGGTGGGCTATAGCCTTGGGGGGTGGGGCTGGCCGACTTCGTCCGCCGCACTCGGAATGGCGCAAGACTTTGCAAAGCGCCTCCGTGTGCCAAAAATAGGCCGCGGGCACAGCCGCGCCCAAAAATACCCGCACGAAGGCCGGGGCGCCAAGTTCGTCCAGCGGAAAACGGCCACAAAAACGGGTGGGCTATAGCCTTGGGGGGTGCGGCTGGCCAACTTCGTCCGCCGGACTCGGAATGGCACGAGACTTTGCGAGGCGCCTCCGTTTGGCAAAAATAGGCCGCGGGCACAGTTGAGCCCAAAAATACCCGCCCGAAGGCCGGGGAGCCAAGTTCGTCCAGCGGAAAAAGGCCACAAAAACGGGTGGGCTATAGCCTAGGGGGGTGGGGCTGGCCAGCTTCGTCTGCCGGACTCGAAATGGCACGAGACTTTGCGAGGCGCCACCGTTTGCCAAAAATAGGCCGCGGGCACAGCCGCGCCCAAAAATACCCGCCCGAAGGCCGGGGCGCCAAGTTCGGTAAGCGGTAAATGGCCACAAAAACGGGTGGGCTATAGCCTTGGCGGGTGGGGCTGGCCAACTTCGTCCGCCGGACTCGGAATTGCGCGAGACTTTGCGAGGCGCCTCCGTGTGCTAAAAATAGGCCGCGGGCACAGCCGCGCCCAAAAATACCCGCCCGAAGGCCACGGGCACAGCCTAGTTCATCTAGCGGTAAAAGGCCACAAAAACGGGTGGGCTTTAGCCTTGGGGGGTGGGGCTGGCCGACTTCGTCCGCCGGACTCGGAATGGCGCGAGACTTTGCGGGGCACCTTCATGTGCCAAAAATAGGCCGCGGGGACAGCCGCGTCCAAAAATACGTGCCCGAAGGCCGGGGCGCCAAGTTCGTCCAGCGGAAAAAGGCCACAAAAACGGGTGGGCTATAGCCTTGGGGGGTGAGGCTGGCCAACTTCGTCCGCCGGACTCGGAATGGCGCGAGCCTTTGTGAGGCACCTCCGTGTGCCAAAAATAGTCCGCGGCCACAGCCGCGCCCAAAAATACCCGCCTGAAGGCCGGGGCGCCAAGTTCGTCCAGCGGAAAAAGGCCACAAAAACGGGTGGGCTATAGCCTTGGGAGGTCGGGCTGGCGAACTTCGTCCGCCTACTCGGAATGGCGCGAGACTTTGCGAGGGGCCTCCGTGTGCCAAAAATAGGCCGCGGGCACAGCCGCGCCCAAAAATACCCGCCCAAAGGCCGGGGCGCGAAATTCGTCCAGCGGTAAAAGGCCACAAAAACGGGTGGGCTATAGCCTTGGGGGGTGGGGCTGGCCTACTTCGTCCGCCGGACTCGGAATGGCGCGAGACTTTGCGAGGGCCTCCGTGTGCCAAAAATAGGCCACGGGCACAGCCGCACTCAAAAATACCCGCCCGAAGGCCGGGGCGCCAAGTTCGTGCAGTGGAAAAAGGCCACAAAAAACAGGTGGGCTATAGCCTTGGAGGGTGGGGCTGCCCAACTTCGTCCGCCGGACTCGGAATGGCGCGAGACTTTGCGAGGGGCCTCTGTGTGCCAAAAATAGGCCACGGGCACAGCCGCGCCCAAAAATAACCGCCCGAAGGCCGGGGCGCCAAGTTCGTCCAGCGGAAAAAGGCCACAAAAACGGGTGGGCTATAGCCTTGGGGGATGGGGCTGGCGGACTTCGTCCGCCGGACTCGGAATGGCGCGAGATTTTGCGAGGGGCCTCCGTGTGCCAAAAATAGGCCGCGGACACAGCCGCACACAAAAATAACCACCCGAAGGCCGGGGCGCCAAGTTCGTCCAGCGGAAAATGGCCACAAAAACGGGTGGGCTATAGCCTTGGGTGGTGAGGCGGGCCTACTTCGTCCGCCGGATTCGGAATGGCGCGAGACTTTGCGAGGGGCCTCCGTGTGCCAAAAATAGGCCGCGGTCAAAGCCGCGCACAAAAATAACCGCCCGAAGGCCGGGGCGCCAAGTTCGTCCAGCGGAAAAAAGCCACAAAAACGGGTGGGCTATAGCCTTGGGGGGTGGAGCTGGCCAACTTCGTCCGCTGGACTCGGAATGGTGCGAGGCTTTGCGAGGCGCCTCCGTGTGCCATAAATAGGCCGCGGATACAGCCGCGCCAAAAAATACGTGCCCGAAGGCCGGGGCGCCAAGTTCGTCCAGCTGAAAAAGGCCACAAAAACGGGTGGGCTATTGCCTTGGGGGGTGGGGTTGGCCAACTTCGTACGCCGGACTCGGAATGGTGTGAGACTTTGCGAGGCACCTCCGTGTGCCAAAAATAGGCCGCGGGCACAGCCGTGCCCAAAAATACCCGCCCGAAGGCCGCGGGCACATCCTAGTTCGTCTAGCGGTAAAAGGCCACAAAAACAGGTGGGCTATAGCCTTGGGGGGTGGGGCTGACCAACTTCGTCCGCCGGACTCGGAATGGCGCGAGACTTTGCGAGGCGCCTCCGTGTGCCAAAAATAGGCCACGGGCTCCGCCGCGCCCAAAAATACCCGGCCGAAGGCCGGGTCGCCAAGTTCGTCCAGCGGACAAAGGCCACAAAAACGGGTGGGCTATAGCCTTGGGGGGTGGGGCTGGCCAACTTCGTCCGCCGGACTCGGAATGGCACGAGACTTTGCGAGGCGCCTCCGTTTGCCAAAAATAGGCCGCGGGCACAGTTGAGCCCAAAAATACCCGCCCGAAGGCCGGGGAGCCAAGTTCGTCCAGCGGAAAAAGGCCACAAAAACGGGTGGGCTATAGCCTAGGGGGGTGGGGCTGGCTAGCTTCGTCTGCCGGACTCGAAATGGCACGAGACTTTGCGAGGCGCCACCGTTTGCCAAAAATAGGCCGCGGGCACAGCCGCGCCCAAAAATACACGCCCGAAGGCCGGGGCGCCAAGTTCGGCAAGCGGTAAATGGCCACAAAAACGGGTGGGCTATAGCCTTGGGGGGTGGGGCTGGCCAACTTCGTCCGCCGGACTCGGAATTGCGCGAGACTTTGCGAGGCGCCTCCGTGTGCCAAAAATAGGCCGCGGGCACAGCCGCGCCCAAAAATACCCGCCCGAAGGCCACGGGCACAGCCTAGTTCGTCCAGCGGTAAAAGGCCACAAAAACGGGTGGGCTTTAGCCTTGGGGGGTGGGGCTGGCCAACTTCGTCCGCCGGACTCGGAATGGCACGAGACTTTGCGAGGCGCCTCCGTTTGCCAAAAATAGGCCGCGGGCACAGTTGAGCCCAAAAATACCCGCCCGAAGGCCGGGGAGCCAAGTTCGTCCAGCGGAAAAAGGCCACAAAAACGGGTGGGCTATAGCCTAGGGGGGTGGGGCTGGCCAGCTTCGTCTGCCGGACTCGAAATGGCACGAGACTTTGCGAGGCGCCACCGTTTGCCAAAAATAGGCCGCGGGCACAGCCGCGCCCAAAAATACCCGCCCGAAGGCCGGGGCGCCAAGTTCGGCAACGGTAAATGGCCACAAAAACGGGTGGGCTATAGCCTTGGCGGGTGGGGCTGGCCAACTTCGTCCGCCGGACTCGGAATTGCGCGAGACTTTGCGAGGCGCCTCCGTGTGCCAAAAATAGGCCGCGGGCACAGCCGCGCCCAAAAATACCCGCCCGAAGGCCACGGGCACAGCCTAGTTCATCTAGCGGTAAAAGGCCACAAAAACGGGTGGGCTTTAGCCTTGGGGGGTGGGGCTGGCCGACTTCGTCCGCCGGACTCGGAATGGCGCGAGACTTTGCGAGGCACCTCCGTGTGCCAAAAATAGGCCTTGGGACAGCCGCGCCCAAAAATACGTGCCCGAAGGCCGGGCGCCAAGTTCGTCCAGCGGAAAAAGGCCACAAAACGGGTGGGCTATAGCCTTGGGGGGTGGGGCTGGCCAACTTCGTCCGCCGGACTCGGAATGGCGCGAGCCTTTGTGAGGCACCTCCGTGTGCCAAAAATAGTCCGCGGCCACAGCCGCGCCCAAAAATACCCGCCTGAAGGCCGGGGCGCCAAGTTCGTCCAGCGGAAGAAGGCCACAAAAACGGGTGGGCTATAGCCTTGGGAGGTCGGGCTGGCGAACTTCGTCCGCCTACTCGGAATGGCGCGAGACTTTGCGAGGGGCCTCCGTGTGCCAAAAATAGGCCGCGGGCACAGCCCCGCCCAAAAATACCCGCCCGAAGGCCGGGGCGCGAAATTCGTCCAGCGGTAAAAGGCCACAAAAACGGGTGGGCTATAGCCTTGGGGGGTGGGGCTGGCCTACTTCGTCCGCCGGACTCGGAATGGCGCGAGACTTTGCGAGGGGCCTCCGTGTGCCAAAAATAGGCCACGGGCACAGCCGCACTCAAAAATACCCGCCCGAAGGCCGGGGCGCCAAGTTCGTGCAGTGGAAAAAGGCCACAAAAACAGGTGGGCTATAGCCTTGGAGGGTGGGGCTGCCCAACTTCGTCCGCCGGACTCGGAATGGCGCGAGACTTTGCGAGGGGCCTCTGTGTGCCAAAAATAGGCCACGGGCACAGCCGCGCCCAAAAATAACCGCCCGAAGGCCGGGGCGCCAAGTTCGTCCAGCGGAAAAAGGCCACAAAAACGGGTGGGCTATAGCCTTGGGGGATGGGGCTGGCGGACTTCGTCCGCCGGACTCGGAATGGCACGAGATTTTGCGAGGGGCCTCCGTGTGCCAAAAATAGGCCGCGGACACAGCCGCACACAAAAATAACCACCCGAAGGCCGGGGCGCCAAGTTCGTCCAGCGGAAAATGGCCACAAAAACGGGTGGGCTATAGCCTTGGGTGGTGAGGCGGGCCTACTTCGTCCGCCGGATTCGGAATGGCGCGAGACTTTGCGAGGGGCCTCCGTGTGCCAAAAATAGGCCGCGGTCAAAGCCGCGCACAAAAATAACCGCCCGAAGGCCGAGGCGCCAAGTTCGTCCAGCGGAAAAAAGCCACAAAAACGGGTGGGCTATAGCCTTGGGGGGTGGAGCTGGCCAACTTCGTCCGCCGGACTCGGAATGGTGCGAGGCTTTGCGAGGCGCCTCCGTGTGCCATAAATAGGCCGCGGATACAGCCGCGCCAAAAAATACGTGCCCGAAGGCCGGGGCGCCAAGTTCGTCCAGCTGAAAAAGGCCACAAAAACGGGTGGGCTATTGCCTTGGGGGGTGGGGTTGGCCAACTTCGTACGCCGGACTCGGAATGGTGTGAGACTTTGCGAGGCACCTCCGTGTGCCAAAAATAGGCCGCGGGCACAGCCGCGCCCAAAAATACCCGCCCGAAGGCCGCGGGCACATCCTAGTTCGTCTAGCGGTAAAAGGCCACAAAAACAGGTGGGCTATAGCCTTGGGGGGTGGGGCTGACCAACTTCGTCCGCCGGACTCGGAATGGCGCGAGACTTTGCGAGGCGCCTCCGCGTGCCAAAAATAGGCTGCGGGCACAGCCGTACCCAAAAATACCAGCCCGAAGGCCGGGGCGCCAAGTTCGTCCTGCGGAAAAAGGCCACAAAAACGGGCGGGCTATAGCCTTGGGGGGTGGGTCTGGCCCACTTCGTCCGCCGGACTCAGAATGGTACGAGACTTTGCAAGGCGCCTCCGCGTGCCAAAAATATGACGCGGGCATAGCCGCGCCCAAAAATACCCGCCCGATGGCCGGGGCGCCAAGTTCGTCCAGCAGTAAAAGGCCACAAAAACGGGTGGGCTATAGCCTTGGGGGGTGGGGCTGGCCGACTTCGTCCGCCGCACTCGGAATGGCGCAAGACTTTGCAAAGCGCCTCCGTGTGCCAAAAATAGGCCGCGGGCACAGCCGCGCCCAAAAATACCCGCACGAAGGCCGGGGCGCCAAGTTCGTCCAGCGGAAAACGGCCACAAAAACGGGTGGGCTATAGCCTTGGGGGGTGCGGCTGGCCAACTTCGTCCGCCGGACTCGGAATGGCACGAGACTTGCGAGGCGCCTCCGTTTGGCAAAAATAGGCCGCGGGCACAGTTGAGCCCAAAAATACCCGCCCGAAGGCCGGGGAGCCAAGTTCGTCCAGCGGAAAAAGGCCACAAAAACGGGTGGGCTATAGCCTAGGGGGGTGGGGCTGGCCAGCTTCGTCTGCCGGACTCGAAATGGCACGAGACTTTGCGAGGCGCCACCGTTTACCAAAAATAGGCCGCGGGCACAGCCGCGCCCAAAAATACCCGCCCGAAGGCCGGGGCGCCAAGTTCAGCAAGCGGTAAATGGCCACAAAAACGGGTGGGCTATAGCCTTGGGGGGTGGGGCTGGCCAACTTCGTCCGGCGGACTCGGAATTGCGCGAGACTTTGCGAGGCGCCTCCGTGTGCCAAAAATAGGCCGCGGGCACAGCCGCGCCCAAAAATACCCGCCCGAAGGCCACGGGCACAGCCTAGTTCATCTAGCGGTAAAAGGCCACAAAAACGGGTGGGCTTTAGCCTTCGGGGGTGGGGCTGGCCGACTTCGTCCGCCGGACTCGGAATGGCGCGAGACTTTGCGAGGCACCTCCGTATGCCAAAAATAGGCCGCGGGGACAGCCGCGCCCAAAAATACGTGCCCGAAGGCCGGGGCGCCAAGTTCGTCCAGCGGAAAAAGGCCACAAAAACGGGTGGGCTATAGCCTTGGGGGGTGGGGCTGGCCAACTTCGTCCGCCGGACTCGGAATGGCGCGAGCCTTTGTGAGGCACCTCCGTGTGCCAAAAATAGTCCGCGGCCACAGCCGCGCCCAAAAATACCCGCCTGAAGGCCGGGGCGCCAAGTTCGTCCAGCGGAAAAAGGCCACAAAAACGGGTGGGCTATAGCCTTGGGAGGTCGGGCTGGCGAACTTCGTCCGCCTACTCGGAATGGCGCGAGACTTTGCGAGGGGCCTCCGTGTGCCAAAAATAGGCCGCGGGCACAGCCGCGCCCAAAAATACCCGCCCAAAGGCCGGGGCGCGAAATTCGTCCAGCGGTAAAAGGCCACAAAAACGGGTGGGCTATAGCCTTGGGGGGTGGGGCTGGCCTACTTCGTCCGCCGGACTCGGAATGGCGCGAGACTTTGCGAGGGGCCTCCGTGTGCCAAAAATAGGCCACGGGCACAGCCGCACTCAAAAATACCCGCCCGAAGGCCGGGGCGCCAAGTTCGTGCAGTGGAAAAAGGCCACAAAAACAGGTGGGCTATAGCCTTGGAGGGTGGGGCTGCCCAACTTCGTCCGCCGGACTCGGAATGGCGCGAGACTTTGCGAGGGGCCTCTGTGTGCCAAAAATAGGCCACGGGCACAGCCGCGCCCAAAAATAACCGCCCGAAGGCCGGGGCGCCAAGTTCGTCCAGCGGAAAAAGGCCACAAAAACGGGTGGGCTATAGCCTTGGGGGGTGGAGCTGGCCAACTTCGTCCGCCGGACTCGGAATGGTGCGAGGCTTTGCGAGGCGCCTCCGTGTGCCATAAATAGGCCGCGGATACAGCCGCGCCAAAAAATACGTGCCCGAAGGCCGGGGCGCCAAGTTCGTCCAGCTGAAAAAGGCCACAAAAACGGGTGGGCTATTGCCTTGGGGGGTGGGGTTGGCCAACTTCATACGCCGGACTCGGAATGGTGTGAGACTTTGCGAGGCGCCTCCGTGTGCCAAAAATAGGCCGCGGGCACAGCCGTGCCCAAAAATACCCGCCCGAAGGCCGCGGGCACATCCTAGTTCGTCTAGCGGTAAAAGGCCACAAAAACAGGTGGGCTATAGCCTTGGGGGGTGGGGCTGACCAACTTCGTCCGCCGGACTCGGAATTGCGCGAGACTTTGCGAGGCGCCTCCGCGTGCCAAAAATAGGCTGCGGGCACAGCCGTACCCAAAAATACCAGCCCGAAGGCCGGGGCGCCAAGTTCGTCCTGCGGAAAAAGGCCACAAAAACGGGCGGGCTATAGCCTTGGGGGGTGGGTCTGGCCAACTTCGTCCGCCGGACTCAGAATGGTACGAGACTTTGCAAGGCGCCTCCGCGTGCCAAAAATATGACGCGGGCATAGCCGCGCCCAAAAATACCCGCCCGATGGCCGGGGCGCCAAGTTCGTCCAGCAGTAAAAGGCCACAAAAACGGGTGGGCTATAGCCTTGGGGGGTGGGGCTGGCCGACTTCGTCCGCCGCACTCGGAATGGCGCAAGACTTTGCAAAGTGCCTCCGTGTGCCAAAAATAGGCCGCGGGCACAGCCGCGCCCAAAAATACCCGCACGAAGGCCGGGGCGCCAAGTTCGTCCAGCGGAAAACGGCCACAAAAACGGGTGGGCTATAGCCTTGGGGGGTGCGGCTGGCCAACTTCGTCCGCCGGACTCGGAATGGTGCGAGACTTTGCGAGGCGCCTCCGTGTGCCAAAAATAGGCCGCGGGGACAGCCGCGCCCAAAAATACCCGCCCGAAGGCCGCGGGCACAGCCTAGTTCGTCTAGCGGTAAAAGGCCACAAAAACGGGTGGGCTATAGCCTTAGGGGGTGGGGCTGACCAACTTCGTCTGCCGGACTCGGAATGGCGCGAGACTTTGCGAGGGCCTCCGTGTGCCAAAATAGGCCAGGTCGCGGACACAGCCGCACCAAAAATACCCGCCCGAAGGCCGGGGCGTCAAGTTCGTCCAGCAGAAAAAGGCCACAAAAACCGGTGGGCTATAGCCTTGGGGGGTGGGGCTGGCCCACTTCGTCCGCCGGACTCGGAATGGCGCGAGACTTTGTGAGGGGCCTCCGTGTGCAAAAAATAGGGCGCGGAAACAGCCGCGCCCAAAAATACCCGCCCGAAGTCCGGGGTGCCATGTTCGTCCAGCGGAAAAAGGCCACAAAAACGGGTGGGCTATAGGCTTGGGGGGTGGGGCTGGACAACTTCGTCCGCCGGACTTGGAATGGCGCGAGACATCGCGAGGCACCTCCGTGTGCCAAAAATAGGCCGCGGGCACAGCTTCGCCCAAAAATACCCGCCCGATGGCCGGGGCGCCAAGTTCGTCCAGCGGAAAAAGGCCACAAAAACGGGTGGGCTATAGCCATGGAAGGTGGGGCTGGCCAAGTTCGTCCGCCGGACTCGGAATGGTGTGAGAATTTGCGAGGCGCCTCCGTGTGCCAAAAATAGACCCCGGGCACAGCCGCGCCCAAAATACCCGCCCGAAGGCCGGGGCGCCAAGTTCGTCCAGCGGAAAACGGCCACAAAAACGGGTGGGCTAGAGCCTTGGGGGGTGGGGCTGGCCAACTTCGTCCGCCGGACTCGGAATGGCGCGAGACTTGGCGAGGCACCTCCGTGTGCCAAAAATATGCCGCGGGCATAGCCGCGCCCAAAAATACCCGCCCGACGTCCGGGGCGCCATGTTCGTCCAGCGGAAAAAGGCCACAAAAATGGGTGGGCTATAGCCTTGGGGGGTGGGGCTGGCCAACTTCGTCCGCCGCACTCGGAATGGCGCGAGACCTTGCGAGGCGCCTCCGTGTGCCAAAAATAGGCCGCGGGCACAGCCGGGCCCAAAAATAACAGACAGAAGGCCGGGGCGCCAACTACGTCCACCGGAAAAAGGCCACAAGAACGGGTGGGCTATAGCCTAGGGGCGTGGGGCTGGCCCACTTCGTCTGCCGGACTCGGAATGGCGCGAGACTTTGCGAGGTGGCTCCGTGTACCAAAAATAGGCCACGGGCACAGCCGCGCCCAAAAATAACCGCCCGAAGTCCGGGGCGCCAAGTTCGTCCAGCGGCAAAAGGCCACAAAAACGGGTGGGCTATAGCCTTGGGGAGTGAGGCTGGCCGCCTTCGTCCGCCGGACTCGGAATGGCGCAAGACTTTACGAGGCACCTCCGTGTGCCAAAAATAGGCCGCGGACACAGCCGCGCCCAAAAATAACCGCCCGAAGTCCAGGGCGCCAAGTTCGTCCAGCGGCAAAAGGCCACAAAAACGGGTGGGCTATAGCCTTGGGGAGTGAGGCTGGCCGCCTTCGTCCGCCGGACTCGGAATGGCGCAAGACTTTACGAGGCACCTCCGTGTGCCAAAAATAGGCCGCGGACACAGCCGCGCCCAAAAATAACCGCCCGAAGGCCGGGGCGCCAACTTCGTCCAGCTGAAAAAGGCCACAAGAACGGGTGGGCTATAGCATTGGGGGGTGCGGCTGGCCAACTTCGTCCGCCGGACTCGGAATGGTGCGAGACTTTGCGAGGCGCCTCCGTGTGCCAAAAATAGGCCGCGGGGACAGCCGCGCCCAAAAATACCCGCCCGAAGGCCGCGGGCACAGCCTAGTTCGTCTAGCGGTAAAAGGCCACAAAAACGGGTGGGCTATAGCCTTAGGGGGTGGGGCTGACCAACTTCGTCTGCCGGACTCGGAATGGCGCGAGACTTTGCGAGGGGCCTCCGTGTGCCAAAAATAGGCCGCGGACACAGCCGCGCCCAAAAATAACCGCCCGAAGGCCGGGGCGCCAAGTTCGTCCAGCGGAAAACGGCCACAAAAACGGGTGGGCTATAGCCTTGGGGGGTGCGGCTGGCCAACTTCGTCCGCCGGACTCGGAATGGTGCGAGACTTTGCGAGGCGCCTCCGTGTGCCAAAAATAGGCCGCGGGGACAGCCGCGCCCAAAAATACCCGCCCGAAGGCCGCGGGCACAGCCTAGTTCGTCTAGCGGTAAAAGGCCACAAAAACGGGTGGGCTATAGCCTTAGGGGGTGGGGCTGACCAACTTCGTCTGCCGGACTCGGAATGGCGCGAGACTTTGCGAGGGGCCTCCGTGTGCCAAAAATAGGCCGCGGACACAGCCGCACCCAAAAATACCCGCCCGAAGGCCGGGGCGTCAAGTTCGTCCAGCAGAAAAAGGCCACAAAAACCGGTGGGCTATAGCCTTGGGGAGTGAGGCTGGCCGCCTTCGTCCGCCGGACTCGGAATGGCGCAAGACTTTACGAGGCACCTCCGTGTGCCAAAAATAGGCCGCGGACACAGCCGCGCCCAAAAATAACCGCCCGAAGTCCAGGGCGCCAAGTTCGTCCAGCGGCAAAAGGCCACAAAAACGGGTGGGCTATAGCCTTGGGGAGTGAGGCTGGCCGCCTTCGTCCGCCGGACTCGGAATGGCGCAAGACTTTACGAGGCACCTCCGTGTGCCAAAAATAGGCCGCGGACACAGCCGCGCCCAAAAATAACCGCCCGAAGGCCGGGGCGCCAACTTCGTCCAGCTGAAAAAGGCCACAAGAACGGGTGGGCTATAGCATTGGGGGGTGGGGCCGGCCCACTTCGTCCGCCGGACTCGGAATGGCGCGAAATTTTACGAGGCGCCTCCATGTTCAAAAATAGGCCGTGGGCACAGCCACGCCCAAAAATAACCGCCCGAAGGCCGGGGCGCCAAGATCGTCCAGCTGAAAAAGCCCACAAAAACGGGTGGGCTATAGCCTAGGGGCGTGTGGCTGGCCCACTTCGTCCGCCGGACTCGGAATTGCGCGAGATTTTGCGAGGCGCCTCCATGTGCCAAAAATAGGCTGCGGGCACAGCCGCGCCCAAAAATAACCGCCCGAAGGCCGGGGCGCCAACTTCGTCCAGCTGAAAAAGGCCACAAAAACGGGTGGGCTATAGCCTTGGGGGGTGGGGCCGGCCCACTTCGTCCGCCGGACTCGGAATGGCGCGAGATTTTGCGAGGCGCCTCCATGTGCAAAAATAGGCCGTTGGCACAGCCACGCCCAAAAATAACCGCCCGAAGGCCGGGGCGCCAACTTCGTCCAGCTGAAAAAGGCCACAAAAACGGGTGGGCTATAGCCATGGGGGGTGGGGTTGGCCAACTTCGTCCGCCGGACTCGGAATGGCGCGAGACTTTACGAGGGGCCTCCGTGTGCCAAAAATAGGCCGCGGGCACAGCCGCGCCGAAAAATAACTGTTCGAAGGCCGGGGCACCAAGTTCGTCCAGCGGAAAAAGGCCACAAAAATGGGTGGGCTATAGCCTTGGGGGCTGAGGCCGGCAAACTTCGTCCGCCGCACTCGGAATGGTGCGAGACTTTGCGAGGCACCTCCGTGTGCCAAAAATAGGCCGCGGGCACAGCCGCGCCCAAAAATAACCGCCCGAAGGCCGGGGCGCCAAGTTCGTCCGGCGGAAAAAGGCCACAAAAACGGGTGGGCTATAGCCTTGGGGGGTGGGGCTGGCCAACTTCGTCCGCCGGACTCGGAATGGCGCGAGACTTTGGGAGGCGCCTCCTTGTGCCCAAAATAGGCCGCGGGCACATCCGCGCCCTAAATAACCGCCCGAAGGCCGGGGCGCCAAGTTCGTCCAGCGGAAAAAGGCCACAAGAATGGGTGGGCTATAGCCTTGGGGGGTGGGGCCGGCCCACTTCGTCCGCCGGACTCGGAATGGCGCGAGACTTTGCGAGGCACCTCCGTGTGCCAAAAATAGGCCCCGGGCACAGCCGCGCCCAAAAATAACCACCCGAAGGCCGGGGCGCCAAGTTCGTCCGGCGGAAAAAGGCCACAAAAACGGGTGGGCTATAGCCTTGGGGGCTGGCCAACCGTCCGCGGACTCGGAATGGCGCGAGACTTTGGGAGGCGCCTCCTTGTGCCCAAAATAGGCCGCGGGCACATCCGCGCCTAAATAACCGCCCGAAGGCCGGGGCGCCAAGTTCGTCCAGCGGAAAAAGGCCACAAAAACGGGTGGGCTATAGCCTTGGGGGGTGTGGCTGGTCGACTTCGTCCGCCGGACTCGGAATGGCGCGAGACATTACGAGGCGCCTCCATGTGCCAAAAATAGCCCGCGGGCACAGCTGCGCCCAAAAATAACAGCCCGAAGGCCGGGGCGCCAAGTTCGTCCAGCTGAAAAAGGCCACAAAAACGGGTGGGCTATAGCCTTGGGGGGTGGGGCCGGCCCACTTCGTCCGCCGGACTCGGAATGGCGCGAGATTTTGCGAGGCGCCTCCCTGTGTAAAAATAGGCCGCGGGCACAGCCACGCCAAAAAATAACCGCCCGAAGGCCGGGGCGCCAAGTTCGTCCAGCTGAAAAAGGCCACAAAAACGGGTGGGCTATAGCCTAGGGGCGTGGGGTTGGCCCACTTCGTCTGCCGGACTCGGAATGGCGCGAGACTTTGCGAGGCGCCTCCGTGTACCAAAAATAGGCCACGGGCACAGCCGTGCCCAAAAATAACCGCCCGAAGTCCGGGGCGCCAAGTTCGTCCAGCGGAAAAAGGCCACAAAAACGGGTGGGCTATAGCCTTGGGGGGTGGGGCTGGCCTACTTCGTCCGCCGGACTCGGAATGGCGCAAGACTTTACGAGGCACCTCCGTGTGCCAATAATAGGCCGCGGGCACAGCCGCGTCCAAAAATAACTGCCCGAAGGCCGGGGCGCCAACTTCGTCCAGCTGAAAAAGGCCAGAAGAACGGGTGGGCTATAGCCCAGGGGCGTGGGGCTGGCCCACTTCGTCTGACGGACTCGGAATGGTGCGAGACTTTGCGAGGCGCCTCCGTGTGCCTAAATAGGCCACGGGCACAGCCGCGCCCAAAAATAACCGCCCGAAGGCTGGGGCGCCAAGTTCGTCCAGCGGAAAAAGGCCACAAAAACGGGATGGCTATAGCCTTGCGGGGTGTGGCCGGCCAACTTCCTCCGCCGGACTCGGAATAGTGCGAGACTTGGCGAGGCGTCTCCGTGTGCCAAAAATAGGCCGCGGCCATAGCCGCGCCCAAAAATAACCGCCCGAAGGCTGGGGCGCCAAGTTCGTCCTGCGGAAAGAGGCCACCAAAACGGGTGGCCTATAGCGTTGGGGGGTGGGGCTGGCAAACTTCGTCCGCCGGACTCGGAATGGCGCGAGACTTTGGGAGGCGCCTCCTTGTGCCAAAAATAGGCCGCGGGCATAGCCGCGCCCTAAATAACCGCCCGAAGGCCGGGGCGCCAAGATCGTCCAGCGGAAAAAGGCCACAAAAACAGGTGGGCTATAGCCTAGGGGCGTGGGGCTGGCACAATTTGTCTGCCGGACTCGGAATGGCGCGAGACTTTGCGAGGCGCCTCCATGTGCCTAAATAGGCCGCGGGCACAGCCGCACCCAAAAATAACCGCCCGAAGGCTGGGGCGCCAAGTTCGTCCAGCGGAAAAAGGCCACAAAAACGGGTGGGCTATAGCCTTGGGGGGTGGGGCCGGCCCACTTCCTCCGCCGGACTCGTAATGGTGCGAGCCTTTGTGAGGTGCCTCCATGTGCCAAAAATAGGCCGCGGGTACAGCCGCGCCCAAAAATAACCGCCCGAAGGCCGGGGGGCAAAGTTCGTCCAGCGGAAAAAGGCCACAAAAACGGGTGGGCTATAGACTTGGGGCGTGGGGCCGGCCAACTTCCTCCGCCGGACTCGGAATAGCGCGAGACTTTGCGAGGCGCCTCCGTGTACCAAAAATAGGCCGCGGGCACAGCCGCGCCCAAAAATAACCGCCCGAAAGCCGGGGCGCCAAATTCGTCCAGCTGAAAAAGGCCACAAAAACGGGTGGGCTATAGCCTTGGGGGCTGGGGCTGGCAAACTTCATTCGTCGGACCCAGAATGGCGCGAGGCTTTGCGAGGCGCCTCCGTGTGCCGAAAATAGGCCGCGGGCACAGCCGCGCCCAAAAATAACCACCCGAAGGCTGGGGCGCCAAGTTCGTCCAGCGGAAAAAGGCCACAAAAACGGGTGTGCTATAGCCTTGGGGGGTGGGGCTGGGGGACTTCGTCCGCCGGACTGAGAATGGTGCGAGACTTTGTGAGGTGCCTCCGTGTGCCAAAAATAGGCCGCGGGCACAGCCGCGCCCAAAAATAACAGCCCGAAGGCCGGGGCGCAAAGTTCGTCCAGCGGAAAAAGGCCACAAAAATGGGTGGGCTATAGCCTTGGGGGCTGAGGCCGGCAAACTTCGTCCGCCGCACTCGGAATGGTGCGAGACTTTGCGAGGCACCTCCGTGTGCCAAAAATAGGCCGCGGGCACAGCCGCGCCCAAAAATAACCGCCCGAAGGCCGGGGCGCCAACTTCGTCCAGCTGAAAAAGGCCACAAGAATGGGTGGGCTATAGCCTTGGGGGGTGGGGCCGGCCCACTTCGTCCGCCGGACTCGGAATGGCGCGAGACTTTGCGAGGCATCTCCGTGTGCCAAAAATAGGCCCCGGGCACAGCCGCGCCCAAAAATAACCACCCAAAGGCCGGGGCGCCAAGTTCGTCCGGCGGAAAAAGGCCACAAAAACGGGTGGGCTATAGCCTTGGGGGGTGGGGCTGGCCAACTTCGTCCGCCGGACTCGGAATGGCGCGAGACTTTGGGAGGCGCCTCCTTGTGCCCAAAATAGGCCGCGGGCACATCCGCGCCCTAAATAACCGACCGAAGGCCGGGGTGCCAAGTTCGTCCAGCGGAAAAAGGCCACAAAAACGGGTGGGCTATAGCCTTGGGGGGTGTGGCTGGTCGACTTCGTCCGCCGGACTCGGAATGGCGCGAGACATTACGAGGCGCCTCCATGTGCCAAAAATAGCCCGCGGGCACAGCCACGCCAAAACATAACCGCCCGAAGGCCGGGAGCCAACCGTCCAGGCTGAAAAAGGGCACAAGAACAGGTGGGCTATAGCCTTGGGGGTGGGGCGGCCCGCCCGTCCGCCGGACTCGGAATGGCGCGAGATTTTGCAGGCGCCTCCTGTGTAAAAATAGGCCGCGGGCACAGCCACGCCTAAAAATAACCGCCCGAAGGCCGGGCGCCAAGTTCGTCCAGCTGAAAAAGGCCACAAAAACGGGTGGGCTATAGCCTAGGGCGTGGGGTTGGCCCACCGTCTGCCGGACTCGGAATGGCGCGAGACTTTGCGAGACGCCTCCGTGTAAAAAAATAGGCCACGGGCACAGCCGTGCCCAAAAATAACCGCCGAAGTCCGGGCGCCAAGTTAAATCCCAGCGGAAAAAGGCCACAAAAACGGGTGGGC